>VKKT01000458.1:214872-226020 GCA_008038995.1 Haliotis laevigata | reverse complement strand
CACTTTTCTATATACACACCTAAATATTTGACATAATCATAACTCGTAGATATAATCATGAAAAGAATTTTGCCATTGCCGGGGATATTGATGACTTTGTCTTCTTGTTGTAATACAATCATACTTATTGTGACTATGCATTAGTGGATCCAGACATGTGAAACGGGGAATTGCTAACTTCAGCTTCTGACGAAGATATTTTGTGCACCCACATACCACATATTCTGAATCTGACCTTGCATAGTGTACCACTTTTGATCAAGTGCACTTTTAAAACTCTGTCATATTTCCAGGTACAGTCATATTGTATTTACACTCTATCATGCTTGATATGATTATTGAACCTTTCAGCCCAAAATAGCTGCCGTGCCCGCAGCCTCCCGTCCACCACAAGCCACTGCTGCGTCCCCCAAATCCCCCACGTCTGCCACTGGCTTTGCTCCACTTACATCACCTGTGCAGAACAAGCATGTGGATATGCCAAAGGCAAGTGGGGTGAGCAATGCTGATGCTGCAGCCAACTGGATGAAGTCTGCCCAGAATGAGTCCAGCTCCAGTGTCCAGCAGTCTGAGAGGTACCAGGCAATGCAGGTGGGTGGAAGATGTAGATGGGATATGGACCAAACAAGATGTTTGCAAGCTTTTCAGTTTGGACAGAGGTTGAAGGAAAATGAATATTGGTTCAAAGGTTTATCCACATCAAAGAAAATAAGAAGAGCTATTTGTATAGAAAATTTCATAATCTTTGAGAATTTCAGAAACAAGGAAAATTAACTGTTTTGCTTCATATCCAATTAGAGGCTCTGTGGTAACCTAGTGCTTCAAGGGTTTGCTCGTCATGCCTAAAAAATTTTGAAGACCATTTCTGCTGTCCCCCTCCGTGATATTGCTACAAACGGTGTAACTTTAAAACCATACTTTCTCACTCATATCCAATTTGTGTTATTTTGGTCACAGCGTGCACAGGATAGATGGATCAAAATGCCTTTCTCACTGCAGAAATCGATGGAAGCAATGTCACTGGATGAGCGTCAACAACGTTTGAAGTTCCTGAAGGAGCAGAGGGACAAACTAGTGAAAATGAAGAAGGAAGAGAGAGAGAAGCAGCTGAGACGAGTGGAGTCTGCTCAGCCACAGCGGCCACAGTCAGCAAGGGCAGCTCGTGCTGCAATGTCGGGCAAAACAGCTGAACCTGAGAAACGAGACCCTGAGATGGAGAAAAGACTTGCTATGAGAAAAGCCATAGCTGACAGACTCAAATCTGAAGTGATTGGTAAGAAGTTTTGATGTTGTGTGCTTGCTGAAACTTGTACTTTGGACACTGGTGGCTGTACACTGCATGAGTTTTCACCCTGCCACACCAAGAGATGCACTCTTGACCAAAGGTGTGACTCCAGAGACCCTCCTGCATGGCTCTGCACTGTTATACTCTCTACTATTGAATTTCGCTACGGATGGTTCAGTCCAGGGTCTGTTGCTACCAGTGTTGTCGGACATTCGTCATATAGCAACAGTGTTACCCCTCAGTAACTTGCAATATGTACTTGTGTCCAGTGCAGTTGAACCTTTTTCAGTGATATGAACAATTGCTTTTCGTTTCAAATCCAAAAAATAAGGAATTCTTAGAACTGAAGTTAATATAAGTTTTGAGTCACTAATAATTGAGGGGCGGTGGGGTAGCCTATTGTTTAAAGCGTTTGCTCGTCACACCGAAGACCTGGGTTCAATTCCCCACATGGGTTCAATGTGTGAAGCCCATTTCTGGTGCCCCCACCGTAATATTGCTGGAATAAAGCTAAAAGCAGCGTAAAACCAAACTCACTCACTCTAATAAATGAGGATTGATTGTCAAAGAAAAGGTCAAAAAGGTTCCACTGCTCTGCACAGGTCTGGTTGGTGTGTCCATTACCGGTTTGTGTAAACCAGCACAGATGCAGCTTTTTTTACTTAATGTATACACTAGACATACAACATGCAGGAAAGTTGGCAGATGAATGCAATCAATTCTTTAAAAAAATTGTAAACACCAAATTACTTGGAGATTTGTATTTTGTATGTGTTTTTCTTCTGCTTGAAAAAAGGGATGCACGCCCACATAGTAGTACACAGACTCACATCCACAACTTGTACACAGAATCACATTGTCATTTCAAATACCCTAACTCATATACCAATACTACAACTCACATCCCCATCTTATACTGCACAAGCCCACATCGGCATGTTGTACTACACCCACTCACATCCCTACCATGTAGCACCGTCTCACTTACCTGAATATTTGTTTGACCTGTTTCATGTCCCCTTCTTGTACCCTTCTTGTACCACACGCAATTTTTCTTAGTTTGACACTGTTTCATGTCCCCTTCTTGTACCCTTCTTGTACCACACGCAATTGTTCTTAGTTTAGTTCAAGTATAGTGTTCTGTAATGTACATTTCATATGTTGTGTGAAAGTTTAGTTCTTAAGGCAGACCAGACTCCTGTTCCGTGAAATGATCTTAGTGCTATGGTGATTGTGAGCCTATGTTAAAGTATGGGGGATAAGTACAGGTGCCCTAGTTGTTTATGTATGTCCCACCGAGTGTCAACAAGCATCTCTTAGAGTAACAGAAACCTGGATGATTGTACAAATCACAATTTGATTTTGTTCTTCGTTTCCCAGCCTCATACCCATGCTTTGGGTTACAAAGAAATGGAAACCATTTGGCATCTAACCCGCAGCTTCTGGGGCTCTAGCTTGCATCCAGCTGATAACCCATGATATAGAGGAGCATAAAACCCAACCCATATCTAGCATGACATCTCCTCTTGATACAGGAGTGGCCGTTGGGGTAGCTTAGTGGTTAAAGCGTTCGCTCGTCACACAGAAGACCTGGGTTCAATTCCCCACATGGGTACAATGTGTGAAGGCCATTTCTGGTGACCCCAACCGTGTTATTGCTGGAATGTTGCTAAAAGCGGCACTCACTCACTTGGTTCAGGAGGGGTGGTGGTGTAGCCTAGAGGTGGAAGCGTTCACTTGTCATGGCAAAGGCCCAGGTTCAATTCCTCTAATGGGTATAATGTGTGAAGCCCATTATTGTGTCCCCTATTGTGACAATGCTGTATTTGGCTAAAAGTGGTGTAGGACCATACTCTCTTACTTGGGTCAGGATATCTCAGAATGTATGGAATATATGTTTAAAGCCCTGTCTCCTTGATCCAGGATAGCTGAGCATGTATAGATGTAACCCAGAGTGATGCAGGAGTTGAAGGTGAGACTGGAGTGAACCACGTTGTTAGTGGACCTAGGTTGTGGGCACTGTTGACTGACATCATGCACTTAAGTCACATCACAATAAAGGACAAACACTTCACCATTTACATAAATTAACCAAAATGTTATGTGTTTGATTGCATCAGTTCTGGGAAGATTCTGATGAAATCCAATCAATAGACACCTAGGACATTAAAATTGTATGCGGGGCTGTGGGGTARCCTAGTGGTTAAAGCGTTCGCTCGTCACTCCGAAGACCCGGGTTCGATTCYGAACATGGGTACAATGTGTGAAGCCCATTTCTGGTGTCTCCCACCGTGATATTGCTGGAATATTGCTAAAAAGGCGTAAAACCATACTCACTCACTCACTCACTACAATTGTATGCAAGGTATCATTAAAAATAGTGGATTCAAATATTCACTCTGGGGGCAGAGTCATGTTGTTGCTGATGTCCAAGAAGTTCCTTCTGCAGTGGAATCATGTATGGTAAACCATTGCTATGGTTACAAATAGCCTGCCTGTTGTACTAATTATGAGTTAATCTAGTATAACAAACTCTGTCTCTGAGACCCAAGAGAATACAACACAAATGGGAGAAAGTCGTGATTTGGCGATTCTATGTGGTCTGAAATTGAACATTGTACTGATTTCCATTTGAACTGTGTATTTTTTCATTTCGTAGATAAGTATTTATAGATAATATATGTGTATTTCTGAAACGAAATGTTTGAGTATGTCATGCTTGTCCTGTTTTTTGTTTGCTTTTCTGTGATAATTGCCAAGTGATTGGGATGTTTTTATTTTGTAATAATTTGGAATTATGTCCTTATTTGTGTGATATGATTGTGTAACAATATTTTGATATGATTATGTTTATAATGTAACCTGTTTGTAACTTCACGATGTTTGTTCACAACACATTGTTTGGGTTGTCACTGGTTGACCATCTGCACATGCATCCCACCATTTTAACAAACTTCTAAGAAAAATTGTTTTTAAGTTTTGCTGAATGACTGACCTGACCAATATGATTTTTGCACCCTGAAATGTTCATTGACAGCTTATACCTTTGTCACAGATGTCAGCTACCTGTTGATCTACATGAAGAAAACCTATGTATATTCTCTGTGAAATTTCATCACATTCATAATAATCAAATTACTAAGGCATCACAGGGTCAAGAGTCATTAGAATAATGGAAAAACATTTAGGGAAGATAGCTTAGATTAATTCAGTTAGGCTGAACTTGCTGAAGGGAGTGCTAGAGCAAATTGTTTGCTATCCACTTTTTGTAAGCTTTTTTAACGTTACAGAAATCACCTGAAACCACATCGAGGTCTTTCGTACTAGTATTGGTTGATCAAAGCATGGTTTCTTCAATACATTACTCTCGTCTAATTTGACTTCAAATGGGGCAACTATCTGGTATTTATAGTTGTAAGCTTTAACGCTACAGAAATCACCTGAAACCACATTGAGGTCTTTTGTACTAGTATTGGTTGATCAAAGCATTGTTTCTCCAACACATTACTGTTGTCTAATCTGACTTCAAATGTGGCAACTATCTGGTATTTGAAAGGTTGTTTGGGGCTGGTGAGCCATTGTTTAGTGTGTTTGTTTCTAACATGGAGAAGATATATTATAAATTAGGCTGTCACCCAGACACTAAAAATATATCAGAAAAAGTCAGCCAGCTCAAGTGTAGGACGAATTTACATTTCCTTTTTGTCTCAGCACTAAAAATACAACAAATCATAGTTCAGGCCTTCATTTGAATTTACATTTTGTTATGTCGATATATATCTTTAGATAAGACGACTTTATTTTTTGATAAAATGTAAGTCTTAGTTCACATTTAAAAACATGTTTTTATACTTCTTGATTGTGTAATATGTCCCCTCTGTTCAGGGAGGTGTTTGCCGAAGACCCGAGTTCGCTTCCCCACATGTGTACAATGTGTGAAGCCCATTTCTGGTGTCCCACGCCATGATATTGCTGGAATATTGCTAAAAGTGGCATAAAACCATACTTGCTCATAGTTAAAGGAGTTATAACAATTTTTATCATGTCTCAAGTAAGAACAAGTTGTGAAGTGATCTGTTGGGCATATGATTTATCTGAAAAAAATCCCACCATGTAACTGATTGAAATTAAAAACAAAAGCAGTGACGGTGCAAGTTGAATTGGCAGAATCTTCACAGGCTGCATTAGCCTTTGTGTTCAGCACTGTATGAAAGACAGCCAAAGGGACCGATTCCTTGTGAAAACTACAAGATCAGTACTGTCAGCCTCTTTTTTAATGAGGGGCAGAAAGTGTTTGTTGATAATCTCATCAATGTAACAAGTGAGATCCGTCCACAGCATGGCAAAGTTTGTTACATGGGAGATGCATGATTTTCTATCTTTGTGCATTATATTTTCTGTATGACCATGATGACTGAATTATGTCATTTCACTACAGGGGTGGAAATAACCCATCGCCCGACGTCCGAGTCCAGTGTTTTTTTCTGTCGGCAAGCAAATTTGTATATCACACTGTACCGGTGTCCAGTTGACTTTCCAATGTTAATTATGCAGTTTATGTAAAAAATCAGCAAGGAAACGGTTGGTATAGTGGAAAAAATATCAGGGCAAGTGACTTAACATGTGCCACTGTACCGGAGTACTCTATCAATTTTAAAGTTATTTCCACCCCTGCACTACTCTGTTGTATGATACTTAATGATTATATGCCATCCACGTCTTTCACACACTTTACCTCATCTCTATCAAACCCGTTTGAATCGTACATGTCTTCTGTATCTGTCTTCTTCCTTCTTGCAACCCTCCTGTCACCACTGTCTCGGTTATCTGCTGTTACTGTCACAGGCCTGAGTGTTCAGTACACCTCTGGGTCTAATTCAGAAATGATCATATCGCTATAACGATCATAACTCCTATACTCACGAATGTGATAGTGGTGTGATTGCTTTGGGAAACAGGCGCTTGACTTTATGTGTGATGCTTTCATTCGGATATGTGTTAATGAATATCTGACTCAGAATATTTGCATAATAAACATTATCATCAGTATGACATAAAACGGTTTCACCTTTATGTTTTTGTTTATCCAAAGGATACCTTGCCAATGTTGGTCTTGTTATTTGTTGATTTTAGAAAGGTACAAGTATCACTCTGGGCCCACTTGCACAAGCAATCTTAGCACTACGATGATCGTAACTCCTATTCTCTAACGACCGCCTCCGTGGTGTAGTGGTTAGAGTGTCTGCCCGGAGAGCGGAAGGTCGCGGGTTCGATCCCTGTCCGCGTCATACCAGAAGACGTTAAAATATGGTGCTTGTTGGTCGCTTGTTGGTGCCTGGTGCTCGGCATTATTTGGTACAACAAGGACTGGTCAGCTCGGAGTCTGTATACTGTGTCTGAGTGGGGTATTCATGCTTCACTGCGGCATGGTATCTCAGTGAGCTAGACATAAAGTCACACATGCACGTCGTCATATAAGCGAAATATTCTCAAGCACGATGTTAAACCCAATTTCACCTCTCCTCGCCTATACTCTAACACAGACTTAAGATCTAAGATCTAAGATCGCTTCGTGCAAGTGGGCTGACTACCAGCTTTCATCCAGACAAGCAGCAACACTGTTACTGTGACAAGTTGAAAAGACTGTTCTCAAGTATCCTTTGTACAGCAACTAGTTCCAACCTGAATTGAAATGTTAGGTTGATTTTGGAATCTGATGCATGCACTCCTTTGATTAAGTTTGAATAAAGTACTGCCAAGATGAAGACATTTTAACTACAAATACTTTATCAGTGGATAATTTGATGCTTTCTTCATATCTATATGATCTCTTTCACAGATTGTGTCTGTCCTTGAAGCTCTGAAGCGTCAGAGGATGAGTTTGACCTTTGTCTATCAAAATGTTTCAATTTAGAAATATGTCTCTGCCTAAATCTCATCCTTGATAATCTTCAGGGTATACGTTCCGATAAATCTCCACTAGTACCCTGGATGCATCTACAGCTCCGATAAATTTATTACCTCCCTTTGCTTGCTTTTTATCCAATCAGGTGTCTACGCTGGGAAGTTGAGCATACCAATCACAAAGCTTCTATCATAACTCACTTTTGCTTCTTTTATCTAACTTAGCAACACAATTGTTGCAGAGGTATTCTGAATGAGGTAGAAGGAGTTCTTGCATATGTTGTTTGAAGGTTTCAGACCTGTCAATTTGTCTGTATGATTTTTGCCCTAAATCTGAGTCACACAGCGAGCAACCCTTCGTGGCTGCAGCCGCCATCTTTGTTGACACTGGCAAGCTTGGCTGTAAGGGCTTATCTGATTGGCTACTGTGTGAAGGCAGAGCCAGCAAAGGGATGTAATAAAATGATTGAGCCGTAGATGCATCCAGGGTAGTAGTGAAGATTTGACAGAACATATACCCTTGAGATTATCAAGGATGCCTAAATCTATGAGGAGAAAGTTCTTGGAATGCGATGTGGTTCAAATATATCAGTCCTCTGACTCTTCCAAAACCACAGTTATGTACTTTGATATGAAGGTAAGGGCGTGGAAAGAAATATTTGTTTGATAAATCTGTTTTGCGAAAGAGCAGTTAGATGTTGATTATTATATTAAATCCTTCTGTTTATGTTTTCACAGATCGTCACCATTAGATGGCGCTGCAACTACTGTTCTCCACTGAAAACAACCGCCAACCATATGTTGTAACTATGTTGTCTCGCACCATATGGAACAGACCAATGGGTCACAGCCCGCACTGAAATAGGAACAGACCAAGACAACAATATTCCGACGATACCCTGCAAGAGAATTATCCGTCCTGGCACTCTGCTGTACCACATCTAAAACTCCTGTCCATTTGGCATCATCTTCCCAAGTGACTTCCCAAGGGTCTTGAATGACTATAAAAGTCCAGTTTTCAGCCTTGCCAACCTTCCTGGAATTGTTTAGTTCTATTTTGTCACACCTAACAAGTCTAATCATCGTACCCTAAAGGACATGTAACAATATTTGGATCTGGTGTCCTGTCAAATGAGCATCGACTGGTATTTTCTAAATCTTTCTTTTTTCTTTAAAGTGTCTCAAGTGAGACCAGTTTTATTACAAAACAGATCATGATTATCATTGTGAGTTTCTTGACTGCAACCATATGGTTTTATTCACATGCAAGTGATATGAGAGATTTGGTAGGTCATAGAATTAACAAGTGGTGGAGCTACCATCAAGCCACAAGATTCCACCCTAGTTTGGCATGGAAAAATGGTCTTTTATCGTCAGTTGTTTCGGGAAGATGATGTTTCATAGTCACAATATTTTTGTCTTTATAAAGGTATAATCTCTTTTACATAAAACCGTCCAGATAATATGTGACAGCTGATCCCCTGCATCAGTGAAGTGGATGAGGCTTGATGTCCAGTGTTGTATCAGTATTCAGCATCCTCAGATGCAGGGTTAACATGTCAAGCTTACGGGGGGAACATGTCCGTTTCTTCGCTTCTACTTCAATCAAGTTGTTTACTGAATGTTTTGCTGGGTACCTGTATGTATGCCCATGAATGGAGTTAGTGATATAGCTAGTAATAATTTATATATGTAGCATAATATGTTCTATGTATGATGAAAGCCTTGTGTTGATGCATGTGTATGTCTGAATATAAGGAAACATGGTGAGATGAGATGGTGGATGCAGTCACAGTTTGATATTATCATGCTCTTGGTGAATATAGGGTAAATACTAGGAGTAACTTAGACTGTCATCTCCCATCCTAATGGAGCTTATGTTACAGCACATGCTTCAGGTATGGATATTTTGTTTGTTGTGTTGTGCTGCACTGAGCAACATTCCAGCTGAACAATGGCCTATAAATAATCGAGCCTGGACCATCAATCCAGTGATTGATATTATGAGAACCATTCCATCAGGGTTCTGTGACACAAACAAATCCTTGAACCTGACCAATCAGTCCCACTTCACCTTATGATTGGCTTATGTTGCTCCATCCTCAATAATCTCCAGGGTATACGTTACGATAAATCTCCACTATACCCTGGATGCTTCTACATTTTATTACCTCCCTTTACTGGCTCTGCCTTCTCACAGTAGCCAATCATGTAAGCCCTTACAACCAAGCTTGCCAGTGTCAACAAAGATGGCAGCCGCAGCCACGAAGGTTTGCTTGCTGTGTGACTCAGATTTACGGGAAAAATCATACCGACAAATTGAAAGGTCTGTAACATTAAAAAAAAATATGCAAGAAGTCAATCTGCCTCTTTCAGAGTACCTCTGCAACATTTGTGTAGCCAAGTTTAATTGGCTAGATAAAAGAAGCAAAAGTGAGTTGTGATAGAAGCTCTGTGATTGGTACACTCAAGTTCCCAGCGTAGACACCTGATTGGATAAAAAGCCAGCTAAGGGAGGTAATAAAATTATTAGGCCGAGCCGTAGATGCATTTAGGGTAGAGTGGAGATTTATCAGAATGTATACCCTGGAGATTATCGAGGATGACGTTGCTCAGGACCAATTCTAACCCCACAGGCTAAGGCTTTGAATATTATACCAAAGATGTCACCTCTCACAACGCACAGTAGACACTGTGACTAAGGGACATTTAATTCCTGGGAAACCATTTGATTCTGTAGGTTTCTTGACTGTTATGTACATAAAAGGTAAACATCAATGAGTGCAACTACTGACACTAAGATGCCTGGAGCTAGCTCCCTTGCTTCGGTAGTACAATTTTGTGGCCTTCTGCCTTCATTATCACAGATGTTCATCCTCATTGAGTGTTTAACATTCACACCTGGTGAATCTAGAATTCCAGTATTACCAAGATTACACCTTCAAGTGGGCATTTTTTTTAGTCTGAAGTTTCATGAAGCTTCGAAATTGACATCCCTAATTTGTACCAGATAGTGAAATTCCATTCAAATTTTTAAGGGTGTGTAAAATGGAACTGAACGGATATCCAAACACACCTTTCCTGTGAAGAACAAAATATACACATCATGCAATCACTGCTGTACTTTCCATAGAAGCATGCACACTAATTGTTACCAAGGAGAAACAGGACTACGAAACTCACCATCCACACTGTCAGCTTCATCAAACTTCACAATTGTAGCTCCTATTTTCAAACATAGACCTTAATACTATGCATGTTATTGCGTTATGTGACTCCATCCTGGACTGGATCTAGAGGATTCGATCCTGAACTAGGTCTGTGTAATACAATCCTGAACCGGATCTAGAGGATTCAGTCCTGAACTAGGTCTATGTAATACAATACTGAACTGGATTTGTGTATCACAATCCTGAACTTGAATTTGGGATGCAAATATTACTATGATGTTACTTGTGTCCACCTAATCAACTACTGGTATCGTTGTCCAGAACTAAGACAAGTGGAGCAACAGGACCAGTGATCTTCGCTGCCTCTTTTGTTAAACTTGTTCCACAGATGGAACTGGTTGTGTATGCCTCTCATATTAAGCCTGTATGAAAATGTGATGTGAAACCGTCCAATGTCTATTTGTTTGTTGTTTATGTTTGATGAGTTACTTCAGATGGGATTTGTTGTCATTACGATTGTTTTATTTCTTTAACATTCAATGTATTTTCTCACTGATGTTGGGCAATCTTGGAGAAATAGGCCTATGAAAAGGTGAGCATTTCTGACCGTCTACAACGTGGTGTAGGATCATATGATCTGTGCCTGGCATTTAGAAGCTTGGATAACATGAAGACATGGAAGTTTTATGGATAACCTTTACTGGCTTCTCTTTGCCTCTTGAGGCCAAGAGGGGCGGTGGGGTAGCCTAGTGGTTAAAGCGTTGGCTCGTCACGCCGAAGATCCGGGTT
>VKKT01000458.1:157588-172462 GCA_008038995.1 Haliotis laevigata | reverse complement strand
TTTCATTGCATTATTCGGTTTGATTTGAACTTTATGAATGGGGGTGTACTCCAGTACTCATCTCTCCCGGATAATCTCATAGTGCCACATGTACCTGAGTGTACTAGAAGTTGTATGTACTATAGTACGTGCATGTTCTATGTGGAGGCAAGGTTTACGGTTACTCAAATCTACTTATTGGTGACAAGGTACCATGATCCTCCAAACCGTTATTCGTTACAGTCCCACTACCACGGTGCCATCGGGTCGTTCGTGACATGGCACCATGGACCTAGAATCCGCGCACCCCCACCAGAATCTACCGCCTTAGCGCCTTCCATTGATACCTCCTAACTTTGTACGCGATAATTTATTTAATAGCTGTAGAAACTGCCACTTCCAGAACGAACATTTGTGCAGACAGTAACAATGGTTCAACGTTTAAGAGAGAACCATTCAACGTGGGTAGCTGAGCAGGGAGGTACGGCTAAATCATTAGTAGCAAATCAATGTAGATATCAGGCAGAGAGGAACTTCCTTCCAGCCGTTGACACGTAGCGAGGAAAGGTGTCTGTTTATCTGGGACAGAGAAGCCCGCGGAGTACTCCTGTCATGTAGAAAGTGGTAAATCAACCTTGAGACACTCCGCAATACTGGCGGCTTTAATGTGATGTAACATCGACGTCTCATGCTATTGATGGTTAAGCGGGGATAAGGTTGTTACTACACCGAGCGGCGTTTGGTGCCAGTAATCGGCAGTCGTGCCTCCAGGTTAGTTTCTTTCAATCTTTGTTGGCTCTGGATTCTTGAATTCGGCATTTCTGTTTGTCTATTGTTGAAATTACATGTTCGTTTATTTGTTATTCACACGACCTCGCATACATCCATGACACTCAATACGTGTATTATTCAACCCTGGGTATGATCTCTTCTTGCCAAGGGTCACCGAGTATGCTGGATCAGAAGGTATACTATTTCGACGTTATACGTCGTGAGTAACCTGAGTAACACATCAAAGCTGGTATCTATATTCACATAAAACATCACCATACCTTATTTCTTGGCCCCGTGGTTAATACAGGTATGACATAACTATACGTTCAGGGCAGGACATTACTACATGTACCTATACTTCCTACAAGGAAGGACATTACTACATGTTCCTGTATTTCTTGTAGGGTATTACATGACTATATGTTCCTATACTTCCTACAAGGCAAGACATTACTACACTTTCCTATACTTCCTACAAGGAAGGACATAACTACATGCTCCTACATTTCCTACAAGGCAGGACATTAGTACATGCTCCAATATTTCCTGCTGGGCAGGACATTACTACATGTTCCTTTACTTCCTTCAGGGAAGGACATTACTGCATGTTCCTATACTTCCTACAAGGCAGGACATAACTACATGTTCCTATACTTCCCACAAGGCCGGACGTTACTACATGTTCGTATACTTCCTACAAGGCAAGACATTACTTCTTATTCCTTTACTTCCTACAGGGCAGAACAATGCTTTATGTACCTATACTTCCTACATGGTAGGACATTACTACATGTCCCTATACTTCCTACAGGGCAGGACATTACTACATGGTCCTATGTTTCCTACAGGGCAGGACATTACTACATGGTCCTATGTTTCCTACAGGGCAGGACATTACTACATGTTACTATAATTCCTACAAGGCAAGACATTACTACACTTTCCTATACTTCCTACAGGGCTGAACATTACTAAATGTTCCTATATTTCCTACAAGACAGGACATTACTACATGTTCCTATACTTCCTACAGGGAAGCACATTACTACATGTTCCTATGTTTCCTACAGGGTAGGACATTACTACATTCTCCTTTATTTCCTGCAGGGCAGGACATTACTACATGTTCCTATATTTCCTACAGGGCAGAATAGTACTACATGTTCCTGTACTTCCTACAAGGCAGGACATTAGTACATGTTCCTATATTTCCTGCAGGGCAGCACATTACTACATGCTCCTTTATTTCCTGTAGGGTATGACCTACTTCCTACAAGGGAAGACATTACTACACTTTCCTATACTTCCTACAAGGCAGGACATTAGTACATGTTCCTATTTTTCCTCCAGGGCAGCACATTACTACATGTTCCTATATTTCCTGCTGTGCAGGACATTACTACATGTTCCCATACTTCCTACAGGGCAGGACATTGCTACATGTTCCTTTACTTCCTACAAGGCAGGACATTACTACATGGTCCTATACTTCCTACAGGGCAGAACACATTACTACATGTTCCTATATTTCCTACATGGTAGGGCATGACTACATGGTCCTATACTTCCTACAAGGCAGGACATTACTACATGTTCCTTTACTTCCTACATGGTAGGGCATGACTACATTTTCCTATACTTCCTGCAGGGCAGGAGATTACTGCATGTTCCTTTACCTTTTGCATTGTAGGATGTTAGAGCAAGCAATGTTATATCATACAGTCCAATATGTCAGGGTGTTACTACAAGTTTCCCCATATTGTCAGCAAGGTAGGGCACTACTATATATTTGTGTAATTCCTGTAGTGAAGGACATTAGCACATTACTGTTATTGCCTGTAATCTAGGATGTTAGTACTCGCAGGACAGGACGTTAACAACCTTTCCTATATTTCTTGCCCGGCAGGACTTTACTACAAGTTCCTGTTTTTTCCTGCTGTGAAGGATATGAGGATGTGTTCTCTAAAAGAGGGCATCACACTACAGAATGTTCCTTTATTACCTAAAGGATTGTAAGATGCTACATGTTCCTTTATTTCTTACAGGCAACACCGTTACTACATGTTTCTGTAATTCCTATCTGCAGGGAAATGTTCTATGTTTCCTTTAGAATTGTACGACATTTACATTTACATTTTGTGCGGGATTGTTATTACATGTTCCTGTAATCCTGCAGGACGGACACTACTACATGTTCCTTTAATCCTGCAGGACGGACACTACCACATGTTCTTGTAATCCTGCAGGATGGGCACGACCACATGTTCTTGTAATCCTGCAGGATGGGCGCTACCACATGTTCTTGTAATCCTGCAGGATGGGCACTACCACATGTTCTTGTAATCCTGCAGGACGGACACTACCACATGTTCTTGTAATCCTGCAGGATGGACACGACTACACGTCCCCCTATTTCCTGCATTGTAGGACGATACTTCGTGTTCTGTTACTGATTACAGGATTGATGTTGCTGCTTTGTTGAATATTCTTAAATGGATGGGAGGTACTACATGCCCTTTTATTTCCTGCAGATCAGGGTTTTACTAAATATTCTGAAATAAATACCATGTTCAGATTTCTGTTGCAACACTTTCAGTTTGTCATTGAATGGAAGGGAAGAACTACATGTTTTATTATTTCCTACAGATCACAGTGTTACTAAATGTTATGAAATAATTACATTAGTTTTGGTTTAAATACCATGTTCAGTCTAACGGTTTCTGTTGCACCAACTGTTTTAACTTCCCACACGCGTACGGAAATGTACACACGTCAAGTAAGTACTCACTCTACAGGAATAACAATGATTTGGTTTTCCGGTATCAGGGGAATTCATTGTAGACAGCTTCAATGGATTACAGCTTTTTTTTCTGTCTCAGATATCAAAGAATTGACCGTCTTAGTTGATCTGGGTTGTTTGATCTCTTTCGGAAGAAAGGCAGACTCCAGGTGCATATGCGTATTCTAGCAGTGGTGTAAATATACTGTCTTTGGCTAAAACCTTTAGCTCGATAAAATTCTGTCATAGTATGCAGGTTTTGTCGGCTACATAGAGGAGCGTTATTTGTCAGAGAGTGTTATCTGACTGTTAGCAATCGGCAGAGGAGCTTTGGCGGTTTGGTTTCTCTCATCTCGACAAGATCTTGTTTGCAGTAAAGTGTTCCCTAAGGAACAGTGGGTACTGGTTCAGCCGTCTATCAACAGATTAAACGGCCGTGTTTGACCTCGCGTGTGAGCAGTGCTTGTTGAGACAGACACTTGCACATCTGTAGCAGTCATTTGAGGATGTTGCGAGGATGTGACTTTGTGTTCAGGATTCACAGTGAGTGAGTGAGTGAGTTTGGTTCTACGCCGCCTTTAGCAATAGGATTAGCAATATTCCAGCAACATCACGGCGGGGGACACCAGAAATGAGCTTCAGACATTATTCACATGTGGGGAATCGAACCCGGGTCTTCGGCGTGACGAGCCAACGCTTTTAACCACTAGACTACCCCACCACCCCTAGGATTCACAGTAGCCTAAGCTTATGGTAAGAGGGGTCTGACGGAATCGGGTGGTCAGGCTCGCTGACTTGATGCATATCAGCGTGTCCCATTGTGAAGATTGGCGCTCACGATATTAATCATGACACAATATGTGTCAAGTGTACAAATCACAGTTAGGTCTATAAATAATTTCAGCATCATAACCGTGTTTTCGAGTATTTGTTTGTTTGGTGTTTAACGCCGCACTCAGCAATATGCCAGCTGTCTGTAAATATAATCGAGTCTGGACCCGACAATCCAGTTATCAATGAGCATCGATCTATGCAAAAGGGATGTGACATGTGCCAACCAATTCAGCGAACCTGACCACCTTACCCCGTTAGTCGCCTTTTAAGACAAGCACGAGTTGCTGAAGACCAATTCTAACCCGGATCGAGTAAAGTAGTAGGGAATCTGCATTACTACGGATCTTCCTCCCACATCACGCAGACATGCCGTGAAATAAGTGGAATCTTTTTTTAAATTAAATCTAAACTCACTCACTCACTGTGAAGAATTCAGTCCAGTCTCTGCAACTCGGCGACTCACAATCAGCTTTGTCATGTGACCTGACATCCAATCACCTTTCTAATAGGCGACCTTCGACCAACATTGACCCAACACAAACACTGGGTCAAATGGCCGCTGGGGGAAATGACCTGTTAGTCTGTGTCTTCTTTGATGAGGTCTCCAAGAAGTCTGCGGTTTGATGTCATTAAATTCATTTAAGGTGCGACTGCACTAAATGCTCACGACTCTTTGCTTCCCAAGACCAGACTAAACTACCCCCACCTGAATCCTCAATGTTTATTGATGTTTCGTTGACTGGGTAATCCTAAACACAGACACTTCAAAACAAAACAACATCGCAAGGTCAAGAGAGCTACCGATGCTTTCCAGTATGACGAACACCTGGTGTGATCTCTTATGTTCAAAAAGTGAGTGAGTATGGTTTTAAGCCGCCTTTAGCAATATTCCAGCAATATTACGGCGGACACCAGAAATGGGCGTCACACATTGTACCCATGTAGGGAATCGAACCTGGGTCTTCTGCGTGACGATCGAACACTTTAACCACTAGGCTACCCCAGCGCCCTTATTTTCAAAGATCCATCCCTATATTTTTTACTAATATTTTGCCTTTCGCTTCTAAAAAATTGTTTGGAAATCGATATTACTAAATACACTCAGGTTTACACTGTTTGTATGTTCATGACTTGATGTGATTTGGTACGCATTAACGATTTGGTTCATACATATACATTTCTCTTAGTTGTTGTTTCTGCAACATCTGCCCCTCGCATCTTTCTACAGATCCCTGGCGTTACCGGGCTTAAAACTTTTGGCATGTGATTTATGCCTCGATATATCATGTATTTATATACAGGTGAAAAACTGTAACGAAAGCGAACATGTTGTGAATATTTCATGTAATTCTAGTTTGGGCGTTTTCAATGAAATACATCTTCTAATTAGAAAATCGTTCTGTGTCCAATATGTATTCATGATTTGAACATAAAGCAAGTAGAATGTTCTGGACATTCACAGATTCCTATGAATGAGTAATATATTGGTTCCTGTCGACAGTTGCATGTTCTGAAAACAATATGAATGCCAAATGTACATTTTTCAGGTAATACAACAACAATTTCATTTCATTAGGGAGAAGGCGACTATAAGTGGTGCACTTGTACCTAATCTCTTTGTCTTTTGGACTATAAAATATGTTTAAAACAACCAATTTCATTCCCCAAGAAATGTTGGTTAAGTAGTATATATATATAAGGTAGAAAGCCTTATTCATATATTTTTATGAGACAAAAGCATATATACATTTTACTCCGATAGACACAATCCATGACACCTGGTCAAAGCTAGGCAAACGTATTTTGTCATCACATACTTGCGAAACTTCAACAATTTCATCACTAGTTTCATGAAACTGCTTCAGTGTATCCGAACACCTCCTGACAGATATGAAACATACCCGGCGTTTCAACAACTTCAAGACTTTCGTGTACATTAGGACATAAGCCGCCCGGGATGCCGATTCGGTATGGGGGCGGTGGGATAGCCTAGTGGTTGAAGCGTTCGCTCGTCACGCTGAAGATACGGGCTCGATTCCCAACATGGGTACAAGTGAGTGAGTTTAGTTTTACGCTCCTTTTAGCAATATTCCAGCAATATCACGGTGGTGAACACCAGAAACGGGTTTCACTCACTGTACCCATGTGGGGAATCGAACCCGGGTCTTCGGCNTGATGAGCGAACGCTTTAACCATTGGGCTACCCCACCGCCCCCACATTCGTACAATGTGTGAAGCCCATTTCCGGCAATTCTGGAATATTGCTAAAGGTGGTGTAAAGCCTTACTCACTCAATCGACTCGTAATGGAACTAGGTATTTATTTCATACGACATCTCTCATTCGACGTGACATTATATATGATTCAGATATATCGTACGTGACATTGTCAGCGTGACATTTGAGGGACCTTTGTGTCAAATTTTACATTAAACAACTTCAAAGAACTAAAATAACATCCTTGACCTGTTCCTTACTCAGGTCAATAGGTAAACACCTTCTTTTTCAAAAATTCCAATTCCACAACAACACATAGCACTTCCTATTGTTTTTTCCACAACCCAGACTTGAGACATCACGTTGGCAGATTGTAGGCTTTCTTATGTGAGAAATAAACATTATAGATGTTTTCCTTCCTGACAAAACAAACAGGATTAAGTTAATATTGCGCCTCCAACTTTCCCATTGCCTCTTGCAATACGAATGAGTGGGTATACCGCGCTAGTCACAGCCATGATGATCGGCAAATACCGGCAATACATTATAAACATTCTTTTCCCGGTCTGACAGATCCTAGATCACGGAATGGATAATAAACTATCAGTCAGCACGGCGACTTGAACGCTACTGCAACGACGTGGGTGACACGAAAATACGTCTATAGCACGAGAACTTATGATGGTATCATGGCTTGGCGACACAAACACAGCTCTATCTGGCGGCTGGTTGTGGGGGTGGGATGGGGGATGTAGCAGAATGGGCCACATCAACGCAATGTTATGTGTTCTTTGGAGGTAAACTGAATAGACTGCGTCAACACAATGTTTTCTGCTATTTAGGGGTAACCAGAGTAGGCTTCATTAACACAATACTGTCTGAAATTTAAGGATGACCTCAGTAGGCTACATCAACACAATGCTGTCTCAATTTAAGGGTAACCCGAGTAGGCTACATCAACACAGCTCTATTCGATCTTTGAGGGTAAACCGAGTAGGCTACATCAACACGATGCTGTCTAGTTTTTAGGGTAAACCGAGTAAGCTACATCAACACAGTGCTGTCTGGTCTTTAATGGTGACCTCAGTAGGCTGCATCAACACAATGCTGTCTGGTCTTTAAGGGTGACCTCAGTAGGCTACATCAACACAGTGCTGTTTGGTCTTTAAGGGTGACCTCAGTAGGCTGCATCAACACAATGCTGTCTGGTCTTTTGGGGTAAACCGTGTAGGCTACATCAACACAATGCTGTCTGGTCTTTTAGGGTAAACCGAGTTGGCTACATCAGCACAGTGCTGTCTGGTCTTTTAGGGTAAACCGAGTTGGCTACATCAACACAGTGCTGTCTGGTCTTTAAGGGTGACCTCAGTAGGCTGCATCAACACAATGCTGTCTGGTCTTTAAGGGTGACCTCAGTAGACTACATCAACACAGTGCTGTTTGGTCTTTAAGGGTGACCTCAGTAGGCTGCATCAACACAATGCTGTCTGCTCTTTTAGTGTAACCCCACTAGGCTACATCAACACAATGCTGTCTGCTCTTTAAGGGTAAACCGAGTAGGCTATATCAACACAGTGTTTTCTGCTCTTTTAGGGTAAACCGAGTAGGCTACATCAACACAATGCTGTCTGGTTTTTAGGGTAACCCGAGTAGGCGACATCAGCACAATGTTGTCTGGTTTTTTAGGGTAAACCGAGTAGGCTACATCAACACAATGTTGTCTGTTTTTTTAGGGTAAACCGAGTAGGCTACATCAACACAGTGCTGTCTGCTCTTTTAGGGTAAACCGAGTAGGCTGCATCAGCGCAGTGCTGTCTGCTCTTTAAGTGTGACCTCAGTAGGCTACATCAACGCAATGCTGTCTGGTCTTTAAGGGTGACCTCAGTAGGCTACATCAACACAATGCTGTCTGCTCTTTTAGGGTAAACCGAGTAGGCTACATCAACACAGCTCTGTCTGGTCTTTTAGGGTAAACCGAGTAGGCTGCATCAGCACAGTGCTGTCTGCTCTTTAAGTGTGACCTCAGTAGGCTACATCAACACAATGCTGTCTGCTCTTTAAGGGTGACCTCAGTAGGCTACATCAACACAGTGCTGTCTGCTCTTTAAGTGTGACCTCAGTAGGCTACATCAACACAATGCTGTCTGCTCTTTTAGGGTAAACCGAGTAGGCTACATCAACACAGTGCTGTCTGCTCTTTTAGGGTAACCCCAGTAGGCTACATCAACACAATGATGTCTGCTCTTTGAGGGTGACCTCAGTAGGCTACATCAACACAATGCTGTCTGCTCTTTGAGGGTGACCTCAGTAGGCTACATCAACACAATGCTACGTTTTCTTTCAGGGTAAGCCGAGTTGGCTACACAACCACAACAATATCTGACTTTCTTTTCAATGACACCACGGGGTAACATCATCAAAATATAAATTGCAACTACCGATATAATACATTGCCTTGCAGAATTTCTGCTGCTTAAAGGGCATGAGTTGAACATGGAAATCAGCATGTGAGGACCTTCAGTAACACTGGACAATAAGTTGAATTGTAGCGTTGCAATTGCAGTGTGAAATCATGTTTCTGTTTTCTAAATCAATTGTAATTGTAGCATATTCATATTTGTCAGAAACTGGCATAAGAAATAGGCTTATACAATCAGGCTCATGTATGGACAGTTTCCAGGTTTTTGTCTATAATCAAATACAGTAGTCTTACTTCTCCAATTATTCAGAATGCGATTTTCTTTGGTCTGGTATACGCGCATACTGCATTTTAAACCATTCAAATGTTCTAGGTTTTTTCTCCGGTGTGGACAACATTTTGAACACGCGATCATATTCAAGACTCTACACCCCATGCACTGTTTTAGTTGTTCGCATGCTCGGAGGTGACTTTAGTCATTGACGAAACTGAAACTGAAACTTATTTTCATAATTAACACCTAAATTGTAGGTTTGCAGTGTCATGTCATTGTAAATCTGCCTGAACAACATTTTTACTCTCACGTTTTGTACAACTTGATGAAACTAATGATCTCTTGACCGTGTGATCACTGAAAAGGTGTCATATATGATCGTTGTAATTAGAACAAGTTCAGTCACAACTTCATAAGTTCTATAACTCTGTATCTCTTTGACAAGTAAAATGTTCAGTCTGAAGTGGGCGCCTTTCTGCTTATTCCCATCAATGCCTTTGAACTATTTTTCAGTTTTTGTAATTTTGTAATTTTGTAATCCGGAAAGATAGATGAGCAAAGTTCCTTTGTATCGAGTTGTAAACAACAAATAAACTTAGAAATGGAAATGCTGTTACAATCTATCAGATGTGTCGGATCGAGTTGAAGGCATTCAGATAGAAACCCTTTCTGTACGTTCCATACCACTCGACCTATTTTAGTGCTTATTAGATTCTTAAATGTAGTATATTGGTCATTTTATTTTTTGGCTGAACTCGTCAGTTGCCGCAATCCGGGTTAGAATTGATCTTCAGTAACCCATGCTTGTCATTAACGGGATCGGTCGGTCAGGCTCGCTGACTTGGTTGACACATGTCATCGTATCCCAATTGCGTAGATCGATGTTCAAGCTGTTGATCACTGGATTGTCCGGACCAGACTCCATTATTTACGGATCGCCGCCATATAGATGGAATATTGCTGAGGGCGTCGTCAAATTAAACCCACTCACTCACTGTAAATCCTGCTGGGATCCATGCAGCAAGCAAAGGGTCCACAGTTGCTGGTATGGTGATCACCTGTAGTTACTGGCGATCTATAGGATCTTTATATATGGCGTTAATGATTATCACTATATCCTTTTAAATACTATAACCTCCTTCCAAATTATAACTGTTATAGTCTAGTTATTATACTGTCCATCGATGACATGTTTTTATTCTAACACTATATTTAGAATTAATATTGTACTTCTGGTCACAACAGGGCTGCAATATTGCCAATGTGACGTTACATTTAGTTTATATTTACGCCCCTTTTAGCAGTATTCCAGCAATGTCACGGCGGGAAACACCAGAACTGGCCTTCACACATTGTGCCCATGTGGGGAATCGAACCCGGATCTCTGGTGTGATGAGCGAACGCCTTAACCACTAGGCTAACCCCTGTTAGCCACACACTGCGTCACACAAAAATATCGTCATCTAAACCAGACGTATCTCATAACTGTGAAAAGTGACACGCGCAAGTTATTAATTTGAACAGTGAATCAGTTCGAACGCTGAGAGATCAAATCAGTTTAAAACATGCTCGGTAACTTGATTTAATACCTAAGGGAGCTTTTATCACCCCTATTGTTGTTTATGATGATGTTTATGGTGATGCGTGCAACTTTACCATCACAAATACATGTCGATATCGCCTGTGTCATCCATTACTCTGCTTGTGTCTTCACCAGTCATATTTAATACGTCTCTCATTTCGGTATATGGGCTGTTATCGATTCCGCACAAACCCCGTCCTGCCACTATCAATAGAAGGCAGAGGATCTTCCCTCCTTTCCTTGTGTTGAGGTGAGACGCCCTACACGAATATAGGGATCTCTAACAGTCAGTTTGCTGAGGTCTATCCGGCAGATCATTTAGTCATGTTTCCCGGCACCTGCCGGTGTCGTTTGATTTCTTGTGCAGCTAATAGCTGATGCCATGTTGGTGTTTTGTGATCAACTGTTGTAAGACATCCATCACAACGGAACCGGATTGTTTCGCCTTGATACGAAGGACCCCGTACATTGCAGTTAGAGCAGGGTAGCCTAGCGGTTTGGGTTCGCTTGTCAGAAATCCCGGGTTCGATTTGTTGTTGGAAGGTGTGAACCCATTTATCCCGATACCGAACATTGCCAGAGGCTTGAAACCATACTCACATCCCAGCACTAACAAGCTCTTGGAAACTTAATGGACTGACGTATTATGAAAGAAGCCTAATGTCCGTTTATGAGCGGATTTTCAACTATCAGTGTGTGGTCAGCTTCTCTTATCAACCAAAGAACGGAACCCTCCCGTGAACCATGCTGTAGAATGGTAAATTGTCCTAATGGCGTGGAGATTTCTTGCTAGCATTATTTATGACCATATGGTAAAGAAGCCTTTTTCAAACTCAAACGGGGAGGTTTGGGATATACACGTGAAAGGCGTTTTGCTTCCATCCACATGAACAAATTGAAAATAATCATCTCTAATATTTATTCCCATCCATATGAATCTAGTGCATTATAATTATCTATTCGCGGACACCGTCTTGCGGTGTTCCAGTATAAGAACATCAATTACCAGCATCCAGACACACACCAGCTCTATCCCTGAGGACAAATACCATTTTTTCTCTCAGTTTTAATCGTTGGCATTTTAAACAAATATTTTTTCATCCCGGCAAACTATGTGTTTTGTAGCGAAATTGAATAATTTGAATCAACTTTTGTCTTCCAGATTGACTTGTGGTGCATGAGGACACTCGTATCGATGTGTGATTCTAGAGCAGCTGGAAAGCGGCTTGTAGCAGATACTGTGTTGTAAACAAGCGAAGAAACGCCTCACAAAGGGTGTATTTCAAACCATCACGGCATGCCATGCTTTAGTCGAGGACAAATACAGCTGTGATCTGCTTTGGATAGACATTCTTTGGTCTGTGTGATCTTCAATAGCCAGGTGATCTTTTGCTCTGCGGACAAAAGTGTGATCTGCATTGAATAAGTGATCCTTTTGCTCACGGACAAAAGTGCGATCTGCATTGAATAAGTGATCCTTTTGCTTACGGACAAAAGTGTGATCTGCACTGAATAAGTGATCATTTGATTTACGGACAAAAGCCTGATCTGCATTGAATAAGTGATCCTTTGGGTCTGCGGAATAAATTCGGATCTACATTAATCAGGTGATCCTTTGGACTACTGAAGAAAGTGGGATCTACGAACAAAATAGTGATCTTCATTGGGAAGAGACCCTTGAACTACGGTGGCAAGTGCTATCTACCAAGGTGATCCTTTTGTCCATGTAAAGTAGGTCATCTCTCTTCTAATACATACAAGTTTTCTGTTGAACATAATTGTGTGGCCAGAATGAAGAACATTGGAGTACAGTCGCTTAGTGGACGTTGTATTGCGGTGGTGCTGGTGGTGGTTCTCAAGGTGCAGGTGCACTGGGACGTGGCATCCGCTGGGAACATCACAGTGTTGGATAATTCAACGACACCGACATCCTTACAAGACAGTATTGTGACTGGTCCGGAGAGGACGTTTCAGCATCCGGATACAAACACTTCCAGGAATGAATCTGATGTTGAAACAGCATGTACTAACTGTTCACTGAATGTAAGTGAAGTTGATATGGAAACAAATAACACAAGGACGTACGATAGCAACTACAGCACAACAACAGAAACGGCAACAACAATGACAACAGAAACGACATCAGCAACAACATCGACGATGATAACTGAAACAACATCAAAGGAAGTTTCAAAAACAGACGTAACAGAGATAAAGAAAGACATTGATAACAGTTCCAGTATAAGTCATAACTTTACTAAGGAGTCTTTTGACCAGTCTTACGACAATTCAACGCAAACTACCAACTCAACGTCACAAGCAAAGGAGGACAAGCCAGTTACGAGGACCAAGAAACCACGGCCTCATATGACAAAAGCGCAGTATGAGTATTTGGTACGACACTTCACAGGATTCATGCAGCATCTCCGGGTAGGGCATGCCACGCCCAACAGTTTAGGTGAGATAAAAACCGCCTATTTTCATTTTTCATGCTTGATATGAAAGAAAGTGTCTTGGTCTGCGCTTTTTATCATATTGCAAGGTGCGGGGGAGGTGGGGTGGCCCAGTGGTTAAAGCGTTCGCTAGTCACGCTGAAGGGCCAGGTTCGATACCCCACATGGGTACAATGTGGGAAGCCCATTTTTGGTGCCCCCCGCCATGATATTGGTGGAATATTGCTAAAAGCGGCGTAGAACCATACTCACTCACTGCAAGGTGCGCGTTCATATTTTCATTTTTGTTTGCTTACGTTATTTCATTAGGTTGTTGTTTAACGCCACACTCAGCAATACTCCAGTAATATGGCGGCGGTACGTAAATAATCGAGTCTGGGCAACACTATTCGGTGATCGACACCATGAGCATCGATGGCATGTCTCTACCAAGTCAGCGAGCCTGACCACCCGTTAGCCGCCTCTTACAACAAGTATTGGCTGGTGAAGACCAATTCTAACCCGGATCTTCAGCAACCTTATTTGTTAACTTTTAAGGCTGATTGTAATTTAGAACCATATCTGGTGTTAGAGCTATATCTGAAAAAAAGTCTTTTTCCAATTAAGAATCTAACCACCCTACACCGATCAATCTCCTTCTGGAATATCATATGGTCGGTCTCATATAAAACAGAATGTCTGCACTTACCACTGACATTATCAATCAATGTATCATGTTTCGTTTCGACAAAGTCAGTAAGAACACTTTTTTATGCCACTGTCACTGTGTAAATCGGGGGAACTATCGGCGTGAGGACATGCTTACCCACTTCGCGAACACCCGGTGTTATTGATTTTCAGTGATCCATTCAAATAACTTACCTTTAACGCCTGATGGAATCTGTCTCGGTGAATAATCGAAACTGGTAATAATCTGGCATTGACTTTTCACAGTTCATATTTGTATGACAATACAAGTAATGTCAAATACATTGCATTCATTCGCTTCGATGAAATTAACAGTACTCCGGACATATCCAAACCTTTCTTTTCACTTTGAAAATAATCCAAAATTCTGCGGTTTGGGGATTAAAATAGAATTCGCTGAATTCGATATTGCGACTTCAAACGAAAACGTACCACTTCTAAACTTCCAATGATTCCTGGAGGAATTGCTTAGAATACCGTCTTGGAATATAAAAGATGGTCTGGAAGAGGTTTCATCTGCTCATCAAAATGTCTGTTGTTCTGAATCCCATAAACGAATGCAATTCTACCAACTCACATCTCCAAGTTGCCTGACCAGCCGATCCCGTTTGTGGACTCTTTCGACAAGCACAGGTTGCTGATCAAATCATACATCAAATCACATCCGGGTTGTCGCGGTTACTTATTCATGCGTATCAGAGCATATTTGTATAATGTTAAAGGACAAAGATTAACTCAATCCTATACGGTAGCAATCTGAGGGTTCTGACTTTAAAGAGTTGAGGTGGTTGTTTGCCTGTCTGACTGACTAGCTATGTTTTTTTACGCCGCTTTTAGCAATATTCCAGCAACATCACGGCGGGGGACACCAGAAATG
>VKKT01000458.1:44553-54594 GCA_008038995.1 Haliotis laevigata | reverse complement strand
TTCCAGCTATATGGCGGCGGTCTGTAAATAATCGAATCTTGACCAGACAATCCAGTGATCAACATTATGAGCATCGACCTACGCAATTAGGATACGATGACCTGTGTTAACCAATTCAGCGAGTCTGACCACCCGATCCCATTAGTCGCCTCTTACGACAAGCATAGGTTGAAGACCAGTTCTAACGTGTATCTTGTTTAGAAATCGGGAAGTACATAATATTGACAGACTTGAAAATATTACATTCCTGCTTGACAGACGAAATAAAAGAAGTTATCATCCATAAAGTGTGTCTACCAAATCAGATGTGATTGCGTTGGTGATTTCTGTCATTATTTTTACTACGTTACAGATGGTTGCCAATACCTTCTTGAATATATACTCATGCCAATAATGGTTGTCYKCCCCTTCAAATTTTTTAATTGGAGAGGGGGTGTGGTGTGTGGGGGGTTGGGGTGGGGAGGGGGTGACAACCATTATTGGCATGAGTATATCATGATTTATTGTACCTTTGGAAGTCACGGAACTAGTTTTGTTATTTGAATAAACGATTTTAACATTTTATCGCCACCTCGAACCCACAATGCATTATTTGATGCCGCATAATGTCGACCTCGGTTGGTTTGACACTTGACGGTGGTATTATATTGGTGTATGAATACTATTATATGATATGTTAAGTATTATGTAAATATATTATTTCATGTATTATTGATAATGATGAGTAAACGGGAAAACAGGATAAAATATACTTTCCTAGATATATACTACTCAACCTTTGTTGAGGATATTCTTCATGTTTCTATGACATACAAAAATGATTCCTATAATAGACTGAGGCGAAAAGGGAACTATCTGAATCTTGTTAAAAAATAACTCTTAGTCAGCAGTTGAAGAATACTTACATGGTTTTATTTTTGAAATAAATCTTAATCGATTTTTTTTGTCATTTAATAATAGATTTGTACATAATTTGACAACAGTTCTTTAAATTTTCGGTTCCAAGAAATACAACCTCGTTAAAAAGAATTTTTGCATGGCAGTTGTATATTTGAATAGAATGATTATCGCTTTAAACGTTGAGTTGTATATTTCATTTGAATTTGGTTAATGTCGAATATTCATACTCTATTTCTACAGGATGATGCGCATCTACGAGAGTGGACTGCTCCAGATCTGGAAGAAGAGATGGTGGTCCAAGAACAGCTTCTGCAAAGGTTCTCTCACAACGGAAGCCAAACCTATAATCTTGATTGACGTCCAGAGTGCGTTCTATCTGATCGGTATTGGCGTGGTGATAGCGGCCATAGCGCTGGCTTGTGAATGGTTGTCCAAGTACATCAAATGCCGGAAATCCAAACCAGCACACATGGCCAACTGTAACGGACACCACAAAGGCCACCTACCTAAATTCGTCAATGGAATAAAGTGAGAAGAATCTAGCACACCATTGTGAGTTTGTTGAAGGGAAAACAGTGTCTATGTGAGAAATCCTGTTCGTGTTCTTTGTGGCCTTTGTCTACCATGGAGAAGTTTGCTTCCAGACAAAACAGATGCTGGAACATGGAACCTGGTGCCACTGATGATGATGATGATGCTGTTTGTTCTTTAACGGATTCAACCATTAAGCTACTGTGATAGCTTTCTGAAAGCCTGGTCATGCAGGTCAAGGTCGTGATCATAGCCAAGGCAAGAGCAAGTGTTCTCAAATGCGATTTTCATATATCACCGATGCCAAAAATACCAAAAGCTGTATATAGCTCTTTCATGAATCCACTGGCCTTGTTTATTGGTTTAAAGATATTATCGAATCCAAACTGAAAGTTCAAACGGTTTCGAGAGGAAACTCGTAACTTTTAGAGACACACACACGCTGTCTTCCATAGCTTTTCGCTTTTCTTTTCCACACGGCAAAATACTTAACCACCAATATGAAAAGGTGACACATGATGTGATTGGTAAATATATTATCCGATATTAATCCTTAAACCATATAAACATATTGCCACTGCAGGTCAGAACGATGTCCCATATTGGCTACACTGACGGGCAAAAGGCAGTATCTCCCTTGCTTAATGTCGGGTAAAGATCAAACAAAGACGTTGTTATTCGATGGTGATGCAAGCTTCATAATTGTATTTTTCAGGCAACGTTAGTATTTCGGCTACATTCTGGCCCTCCCCGCAATGCTCAAGCTCTAACTGAAGCAAGTCTAGATCTCCCTAGGTTCGGGTTCTGAATCTCTGGTCTCTCAGGATTTTCTTTTCAATTCATCACACTTATATAAATTCAGAGAATAAGCGTTAGTCTAACCTAACGTTTGCATTATTTGGGGACTATTGTGAGCCTTGATACGTGTCAATAGCAGGGGCGTAGCTACCATTATAAAAAAAAACCCGGGCTTACACATGATTGTTGCAAAAAAGGTTGAACAAGTTCTCAATACTTTCTATAGTCTGTTTGCAGTGAAAACGTACCGACGAATTTCACTTTAAGCAAAAAGTAAATCAAATGAAGTGAAATTCATCGGTACGTTTTCACTGCAAACAGATTATAAATATAAAGCTTTGCAACCTATCGAGTTTACACGAACAAATTGGCTTCCTGAATTATTAATGTAAGAGCGTATATTTTCTTTTGCCTGACAGATAAATACACATAGAAATGACTTTACGCTTGGTCTGATGCTAAATAACAATTGATACGTCAGGATAGACACCAGAACTGTATGTTAATGATCATGACTGATAAAGGTTGGCACTGGGTTATGTTGCGAAGGTAAAATCTCGTTGTCATCGAAACCATATATTCGTTACCATGGAAACCATGTTGATGCCCTAATGTTTAAGGAACATTGTTTTGCCTATGAGAACCAGAAAGTCCTTGAAATGGCGACATTCAGCGGTAGGTAACTCCTAAGTTTTGACAAATGGCAACCCGCTATGAACGCACACCGAACGTGAAGATATGAACGTTGTATAGCGGGGCTGCCACGAGATTTGCAGCTTGATAGTCGGTGTGCTACCCCGCCATAACAACAAAGCCATCTTCTGTTGGACTGACAAAACCATCGAATTTTTAGTTCTTGTAGCAATAATACTTTGGAATAGATGTACGTTGTGTGTTGTTGTAGGTGATGATAACTGAGAACCCATGTATTTATATGTATCCGATTGTACGTACCACCAAACATCTACCATCCCACATGGACTATATTCATAACGACGTGGATTTTTGCTAGCTCATTTACTATATATAAAATGTATAGAATTATCATAAACGGTCCCTTCGCCATCAGGTAAAGCGAAGTCGACACTATTTTGATAATACCCGCATTGTGCCTAACAACAGGCCGTTATCAATCAGTTTGTCATTGTTTATTTGCAATCTAACATTGACAAATGTCGGTACGGCTCTTACGGTGATTGAGCGAGTGCCCCATAAGCCAGCTGATGACGGATATGTCCAGGTTGATTGGGTTCCCGGAAGCACACATCACTTTGCTAATGGAAGGTGAATCAGGGGTCCAGTTAACCAGCGAAGTGAAACGGTCCTGACCCTTCACGTTAAACCTCCATTCAATACCAGTAGCAGTCACTGCTGCGTCGTTTGAATGTCAAGGTCCAGAACACTCGGACAGTTAACTTTGGGACAGGTCTTAAAATGGCTCCCGTTGATCGAAGGCCTAGGTCGAATGACGTCACGCAACGTATGCGGACCTAATCCAGTGCTAAGGCCATGTTTCTGCGCAGATGTCACATTGAACCAATAGCCTTTGCTTACCATGCATTTTTCTGAGCTTTGGGGGTTTTATTTCTGTGATATGAACCATTTAGGGTCAGTTCTAGCCGTGTTAAATATGACAACGGTAAGGTTTGGTTCCTGTCATTTCCGGTCTGATCAAATGAATTCCTTCGTCCGTCGGCTAATGCCAGAACTTTAGTTCTTTAGTTAATAATCCCCTTAAAGCAAGTGTTTTTTGATATTACAAAGGATAATCAATTAAGACAGGCAGAGCTTGTCATACTAAACCTATATCATCCCAGCTGTCTGTGAAGGGGCAGTAGCATTAAAGACCCTGAGCGCCAGCAGTTATGCTGCAGAAAGATTAGGAACGATGTGTCTAGAACCATTCCTGATCATCTGGTTCCTCACACGCCATATTTCAAGACACCACATCATTATTGTACCAATAAATTGACAGATCCGTTTAATTGTAAATAGAATTTAAAAGCGGGAAATAAAATTAAGAAAGAAATTACATAGGATACGAAAGATATACTGAGAAAAACAAATAAAGGAACACAGGAAAATTCAAGCGTTCCTTTAATATTTTCTAGTTTTCATCACCAGCTTTGAATAGTGCTGTGGGAGGAAATATGAGAATAAATAAAGGAACACTTCCATGAAGTGGTGTTCCCTTATTTGTATATTTCCAAAAATAGACAACTATGCCACCCAAACTGATCGAAACGCCCCGATTACCATAATACTCATGTTCTTGGCTTTCCCGAGGCTGAGAAAGTCTTGGACGTTCAACCGTCAACGAGTTTACACGTTGTGATCTAACTGGTGTATTGCCCAGGGGTTTGTTGAACTCGACATCGATCAATATCGATGTGCAACCATCTTCTTATGTGACCCTTGTGGGTAAGTAACGTTGTTATCTGTATTATGTATATCACGTGGGTTGAATAATGGAACCATTCCATTGTAACAGGATCACCTCAATGTGCCTGTGGTGTAACTGCAGATGAGATCTCGGATTAGTCATGGCGTTTGTGTCGTGGTATGACTGGGTGTCAATAGATCAGCTTTGTTATATATCTAGCATGTAGATACGGGCTAAGATGCCAATACATATTCAGGCATTTTTGTGTTCACCTTTGTTACAAGTCCGTATGGTTTTTATTGTTTTACGTGTATCGAAACTGTCGTTTGTTGTTAGGGATCGATATACCATCGTCATTTCAGTTCGTTATTGACGTATTGCCTTCGGCCAGTAGACAATCACAATACATTGTTAGTTTGATCAGCCGGTACCTCTCCCTGGATATCAGGATCCATAGTATCTGTCACAAAGGGAGCATGGGCGATCTCATTGATGAAATCGCCGCAATTCGATGTATCAGCCATCACATTGAGGTTGACCCATTTTACGAAGTCACTGCAATTCAGTGTGTAATACGTAAGCCTGTCTACTGGGTACACACTTGATCCCTCTGATGAAGTCACCACAACAGCACACCGAGGGCACGTCTGTTCCCGTTGATGAAGTCGCGGTGTAATGGATCAGCTATCACAACGAGGGCACGTCTGATAGCGTTCATGAAGTTGCCACACCTCGCTGTGTAATGGATCAGATATCACAATGAGGGGACGGCTGATCCCGTTCATAAAGTCGTCACAACTCGCCGTGCGCTTTTCAATGGATCAGCTATCACAATGAGGGGGCGGCTGATCCTGCTGAAGTTGCCAGAATCCGCTGTGTAAAGGATCAACCAGCACTATGAGGACATAGCTGATCCCGTTGATGAAGTGGTCACAGCTAACTGTGTAATGGATCAGCCATCGCACTGAAGTCGCCACGACTTGCTGTGTAAAGGATCAGCCATTGCACTGAGGTCGCCACGACTTGCTGTTTAAAGGATCAGTCATTGTACTGAGGTCGCCACGACTTGCTGTGTAAAGGATCAGCCATTGCACTGAGGTCGCCACAGCTCACTGTGTAATGGATCAGCCATCGCACTGAGGTCGCCACAGCTCAATGTGAAATGGATCAGCCATTGCACTGAGGTCGCCATAGCTCACTGTGTAATGGATCAGCCATCACACTGAGGTCGCCACAGCTCACTGTGTAATGGATCAGCCATCACACTGAGGTCGCCACGACTTACTGTGTAAAGGATCAGTCATTCGACTGAGGTCGCCACGACTTGCTGTGTAAAGGACACAAACGCTCGTCTAAATGGAGCATGGTATACCAGCCACCCATACATATCGCCCACACACATCCTTCTCTCCCCACCAGGTGACAGTTGCTGAGGCTGATAACGGTCTACTAATGGGATATTATTGTTAGCTATTGACTTGCGTATACAATACAATACACAGTGTAATGATTGACATACTCGCTCATCGCGCCGAAAACCAGGATGTTATGCCCATTTGTTTAAACTCCACCATAATATAAAGACTCCCTGATTGCCGAACTCCACCATTCTCTCAGGGGAGACCCCTGACGATAGCTAGCTGGTATTGAGCAAAAACACACGTTTATGTACGTAGGTTTTTTCTGGGGAAAGCCATACAGAGACCAATCTTCAATATTGGACTACAGTACGTCATTGTATGTCCCCAGTTATCGCAAAGGTAGTGTTAATGAGGAATGACATATTTATATACACATCGACATGCATCGCTGAGCGAATGTGATTAATTGTACATCCGCCCATATCTCCAACGTTGCATTTATAATCTGAAATCTGCATTTATACTGTACATTGAAAGTGGAGCGTCGGCGTAATGGTGTATGTCGGTATAGCAACGGAGATTCCGAGAGTGTGGCTGCCATTACGGACTAGTTACTCACACAATGCTCAAACGTATTCGTCGCTCACTGTAAATATTCATGACCATTCATTGTTGAACTGGTGTTGCATCCATTATTGATTTGTACCGTGTCCTCGACAGCACACTACCTTGCCAGTCATGGTTGGAATCGATCTGTGATTTCATGTCTTTCACTTATATCTATTGTTTTGTTAATTACAAGTGTGTATGTTCCTTAGAATGAATAAATATATCTCTGATGTCACTCGTGTCTCCTTGTCTGTGTATGGCGCTGGCTTGTCGCTAGGCATCCTTGGCTAATATCTACGTGTAACTGGCTGATATCTATTCCGGCACTGGTCTCTGAGGAGATGCATTTTTTATGTTTCTCATTTCAAACCTTAACCAGCAGTAGAGCGGGCGGGCAAATAAATGAATATAAATAAAACATTTTTTTCACAAGTTGTGGTACTTATATTTTTTAACTTTTCAAATTTAGACCACTTGGAGATTGTCTTTATTTATTTCTTTAGATAATGAAGAAGTATGATATTTTTATCGTCGGAAACAAGTTCTTGATAAAATGAGACTGACTGAGTGAGTTTAGTTTTACGCCGCTTTGAGCAATATTCCAGCAATATCACGAAAGGGGATACCAGAAATAGTGCACGATAGTTGCACATGCTTTTTAACAATTTAATGCATGATCCTCGTGTAATCCATCTGCATAAAGTTTGCAGTTGCTTCCCCAAAGTTAGTGGAGAAATTCATCTTCGATGTAACCACACATATATGTATAACATATAGTGAGTGCTTTCAGTGAGTCTAAACTTTTGATGGGTAGTATATATAATATTATACAGAAACTACATAGCATGCATAAAAGTTACATATGGGCGTCGATTGTACAGAAACTACTTACCTGGAGGTATATAGTATATCAAACAGAAACTAACTTATTATAGCCATGTTTCAGATGATCACCAGAGAGTTTGAATTATCACAAACATGCTTCAGGTGAACACCAAAAGGTATGAATTATTATAACCATATTTCAGATGAACACCAGTGAGTTTGAATTATCAAAAACATGCTTCAGGTGAACACCAAAAGGTATGAACTATTATAAACATATTTCAGATGAACACCAGAGAGTTTGAATTATCACAAACATGCTTCAGGTGAACACCAAAAGGTATGAACTATTATAAACATGTTTCAGATGACCAACTGAAAGTATGAATTATTATAGCCACGTGCTGCAGGTAGATGGGGCCGGTGGGTTGCCTTGCGGTTACAAAGCACACATCTCACTCCGAGATCTCATGGGGATACATTTATGTAAAGTTAAATTCTGGTGCAGCCTGCAGTGATATTGCTGCACTACCGGACACACTCAACACGGCAGATGGTTGTACATCACACAAGGCATGCTTTCTAGGACGAACCCCAATATCTCGAACTCGGTTGAGGCGAATTCTTCGTTGTGTCGAACTCATCTCCCGGTCCCTGCGGATTTCCTTATATTTATCACTATTTTTATTCTGATGGTTGTGTCGGATACACTCGGATAAGTCGAATTATTCCCTTGGTCGAGACGAGTTCGACACAAAGGGTTTGACTGTATGTTATAGAGAAACTAAAACACGCACACACACACGTGTTATATAGAGAAAGGCGTTCTAGCAAACTAAAACTACAGCCCACATTTAAACAGAAACAGACTTTGAACACACGTTATACACAGACATTGAGTACACCTCACCCTGTACACCCCGCTGGTCAGTTTTCCACTCACACTCACTCTTTCAATCACGCTTTCACCCACACTCACACTTCCGTTCATGCCCACGCTCATCACAATAAATGGTTATTGATGTCAAGTGTTTGAGACACGTACCGATGCTCATCGATGCAAATCTGCACCGTGGTTCATATATCAAACGAAGAGATGATGGCAATGTGCAAGGAAGACAACATGTCAAAGCTGTGTCTTCCGATTGCAGTGGGCTTGTGCTCACATTTTGCTCTTTGTGGACTTGTGACTGATATCGAACAGTATGTGAAAAACATCCTCTTGACACCATACACAAAGCCCAACACGAATACCCATTAGATACATACTGGTAACACTAATTAAAGACATACTGATAATTCGCTAGATACAAACTGGTTACACTAGATACATCCGTGTAACACTAAACACATGCTGAAAATTCACTAGATACATACAGGTAACACTCAATAAAAACTGGTAACACTAGATGCATACATGTAACACTAAATACATCCAGGTAACACTAAACACATACAGGTAACACTAAATACATACAGGTAACACTAGATACATACTGGTAACACTAGATACATACTGGTAACACTAAATACATACTGGTAACACTAAATACATACAGGTAACACTAGATACATACAGGTAACACTAAATACATACAGGTAACACTAGATACATACAGGTAACACTAGATACATAAAGGAAGCACTAAATACATACAGGTAACACTAGATACATCCTGGTAACACTAAACACATACTGGTAACACTAAATACATACAGGTAACACTAGATACATACAGGTAACACTAGATACATACAGGTAACACTAAACACATTCAGGTAACACTTCAGAAACACTACTTCTGACACAAGTAACTGAACGTCACCTATTCCAGACCTTTGACAACATGACAGGCACATCAAAATGTTCATGTTCCTGACAATGACGAGAGATGAAGAGAGTGATGTATAGACAGATTTACTTGAGTGCTTGAGGGAGAAACCGCTGTGAGCAAGAAAGTTTATTCGGTCAGAGCTTTAGCTGAATGGGTCCATAGCATGCACTGACATCCGAGCTGCAGGAAGTGTGAGAGTACCCGAGCTACCACCATTTGAGGATGATGAAGATGATTTGGATCCTTAATTACCTTAATTAAAAGCAGTTTAATTAGACATGCCGAGGGACCGAGGGAGTCTTAGGTTATCTTAGTTATCCGCTGAAAGGTAAGGCCCTGGAAGTTGACAGATGATTTTCAGCTGCAGAGTTTCAGGTGTATACAACTTTATATTTAGTTCTTTTATATCGACATCAATGATTTCAATAGTTGAAATAGGACAGAAATCGTCACACTTTGTTAACACTTGCTGTAATGGTTGCCGTTGGCTAATAAGAATTTTAACCATCCTAATTCTTGTCATGCTGTAATAAAGAGTGAGCAACAAAGATCCGGGTTAGAATTGATCTTTAGTAATCCATGCTTGTCGTAAGAGTCGACTAACAGGGTCGTGTGGTCAAGCTCAATGACTTGGTTGGCACATGTCATAGTATCCTAATTTCGTAGATAGATGCTCGTGCTGTTGATCACTGGATTGTCTGGTCCAGACTCTATTATTTACAGACCGCCGTCCCGCTTGAGCGGGCATCTGATTGTAAACTACCTGAGGGAAGTTGACCTGTATCATAAATTGTAACTT
>VKKT01000457.1:200331-210882 GCA_008038995.1 Haliotis laevigata | reverse complement strand
TACTGTCGGGTATAAAGAGACATGGTTGTCAGAAAAGGATTGTACCGTCGGGTATAAAGAGACATGGTTGTCAGAAAAAGGTTGTACTGTCGGGTATAAAGAGACATGGTTGTCAGAAAAGGGTTGTACTGTACGGTATAAAGAGATGTGGTTGTCGCTAGTAGAGAATACTGTCGGTTCCCACTTGAATGTGGTTCACGCAGATGGGGAATACTGTCGGTTAAAAGTTAGATACAATTATGTGTCTCTTATTTAGGTAATACAACTGACCCACAGACATATCCACATGTACATAATTTCACATGTATTTGTCGATTGACGCATGAGAGCAAGATAACAAGTTATTACTTTAGTTAAAGGTAATTTACATTACAAGACAAATTTAAATAACAAATTGCACATAAAAGAACTGGACTTAGTGAAATGAATTTTGAAGTTAAAAAGTAAAATTGACGCAGATCCGAACAGCCACGTGGACTCTATACTGTTAGATTGAGTCCCATTTGAATAAAAGCAGTGTGCAAATTGAGAAGAAACTGTGACCGTGATTGTGTTTACCGTCCAGTAACCTGTTTGTAAGTGCACATGTGTCTTATGAATAGCATTCAACAAACAAATTGCTAAACATGAAAATATGTGTAAATTATCACACCACCATGTGGACGACTCACACTTTCTAAAGGTGTACATCTCAGCTGACAAGCAAGGACTAACATGCAGTATGCCAAGGAATGTGGAAGTATATCCTTTGATTTACAGCTGCAGCTTCAGGATGTGCAGGATAGACATGATGGATAGGTACAGCTTAGAAGGTCGCACAACCAGGCATTATATTATTACATAGCTCAGTATCAGAGTGGACGGTCTGCGAAATTAACTACCCGATAGTGGCTCCTTCTCTAATAATAAACCAGCGTTAAATATCCTAACTAATGGTCGTGTCTGTTCCACAGGTAAATTAATTACGAGTAAGTGACTCGATTTGACGCAGGAAATAGCCTTCTAATAGTCTCCGACGGAGCTTAATCCCTTTGGTTGTCTTGGGTTTTTTTATTCAAAGAACAACTGAGAAGGTAGTGTGATAGATGGACTTCCGACCTAATTGTAGTACAAAGGATAACAGCTGATCAGCCTTAAGAACATCAAGACGTTTATCACAGGACAAGTTCCGGCAGACAGGGCCCACTTATCAAACATGTGCCGAGTATGTCCATAAAATGTACACGAGTCCAAGCACCACCTGCGATTTGTGGCGTCTCCAGGTGATACACATGGCATTGTGGCGTCTCCAGGTGATACACATGGCATGGTGGCGTGTCCAGGTGATACACATGGCATGGTGGTGTGTCAAGGTGATACACATTGCATTGTGGCGTCTTCAGGTGATACACATGGCATGGTGGCGTCTCCAGGTGATACACATTGCATTGTGACGTCTTCAGGTGATAGACATGGCATGGTGGCGTCTTGAGGTGATACACATGGCATGGTGGCGTCTTGAGGTGATACACATGGCATGGTGGCGTCTTCAGGTGATACACATGGCATGGTGGCGTCTTTAGGTGATACACGTTATGTTATGGCGTCTCTGAGTGATACATAGCGTTATAGCATCTCCAAGTGATACACATGGCGTCACGGCGTCTCGAGGTGATACACATGACGTCACGGTGTCTCCAGAGGATACACATAGCGTCACGGTGTCTCCAGGTGATACACATGGCGCTACAGCGTCGTCTGGAATCACACATGACGCTAAAGCGTCTTCTGACGATACACATGACGTTACAGCATCGTCTGGAATCACAAATGACGATGCACATGATGTTACAGCGTCTTCTGACAATACACATGAAGTCACAGCGTCTTCTGGCGATACATATGAAGTCACAGCGTCTTCTGGAATCACACACGGCGCTACGGCATCTTCTACCGATACACATGGCGTTAGAGTGTCTCCTAGTGATACACATGACGTCACAGCGTCTTCTGGAGGTACACATAGAGTCGCAACGATATGCATGGCTGAAATCGTGCCGCAGATATATATTGCTACCATTAAATACGATGATGCAAGTACAAATTGGATAGTACGGACAGTAAACCTGTTGAGACTTAATTTATGCTTGACGAGACGGGTCATTAAAATACAGGTCAGAGACTGCAAATCTGAAGTATAGAATACAGAGGGACATACAATGCGGGAACAACGCTAGCATGCCGGAGGTAATTACAACATTACAGATGGCTCCGTGTCCCTCCACACACACCTATCAGATGCATGATCTAGCATATCCACGCATTACATATATAGTGTGCCGTACTTTCTTCTTGTTCACTTCCAACAGGTCTAAACAATATACTTCTCCGGAGTTCCACAGGGAGAACACTGGGCCTTGATGCTTCCGGAGAAGTTGCCTGAAGGTTCATCACCAGCCCGGCCAGACAAAATACTTCATTAGCCAAGTTTCTACGTGCAACCTGTTCTTGTTCCTCATCCCCAAATCCATCAGAATGTCTTTCAGATCCTAATTGCCCGTTTGTATTCTAATTTGGATCCCCATCAGTTAACTTACCAACTAATTACATTTGTTTGGGAAAAACCCATATATTTTCTGGCAAGCACAAAGGTCCTAAGAATCGGGGAACGCTGAACACTGTGGCAGGTAAATGGTATTATTGATTAAAACCATGTTTCATGTGTCATTACACTCACAATAATTTGAATCTGGTTTCAATGCAGCGATAGAAAAGCATGCCAATGTCGAGGCTTCACGCCGTATGAAGAAACACTTAAAAAAATAAGCGAGATTCGATTCATATGCAATACAAGCTCAGTCAAAACCAAATAAACAATCTGTGAAATCTGTAATTACACAGGGAATTTCTTACTTCTTTTCTTGTGGAAATATAGCTGGCTGGATTTTTTTTCATCTTTTTTTTCTTTTTGGGGGGAGGGGGGAGGGGTTTGAATCAAATAAAACATTGTTAACATATTCCCCAGTCACAGCCCTGGCCGAGGTGAGCCATTAAGGCGCCTGATGCTTCTACTCCACTTACTCCTATTTTATATATATCGTGGCTTTTTTTCGCTCTTATTGCGAGCATGCACGTTGTGGTATGCGAGTCGTGTAGCGAATTGTGAACAGCAGCCCAGAACGCAGGTCGAACACTTACAAACAGAAAAGCCAAGTCAATATATTCATCATCATCTCCAAATGTCGCTTGTGATGTTTTTAGCTATGTACAGAAACCCGTGAAGCAGTTTCTTTTAACAGAAATCTCTGAAGTAATTATCAGTTTTTTCCCAGTGTCATGATGACGAGGGTGTTGTCACTAACTAGGCCACCGTCTGCCGTGCCTGATGTCGTGCCACAACGTATAACATAGGCAGCATTCCGACAAGGGTCTTGTAAGATTAGTATTACATAGGAGGGAAATGTTACTCCCGAAGTACAATTACAGCTCAAGTGCAGACAGAGTGCAAAGTGCTGAGAATGAGCAGTTGGCAAAACACATTTCGGTAGGAAGTCTTGCCACATAGTTAAGAATATTCACATCACAATGTCATACAGACAATCAAACCAGCGCATGCGCTCCAGCGTTTTCAAAGACCACGAAGCACTAACTGGACCAACATTGCACAGTAATACAGTTACAAAAGTGTACGTTACATAAAAAGCTAAAAGTATTAGTCATGTAGGGAATGCGGAGTGTATCACAGTCTGGCTTGTATCTGTCAACAGTAAAAACACAACACAATATGCTATGTGCGTGCAGCTATGTACTTAGTCTCCGTGGTGCCGAGAGTGGGTAAAAACAGTTGTAAGAGATATAAGACGAGTCGCTCACATATGTTTCAGTTTAATGGATCATCTGATGACAGAGTATCGTGACCATCACATGGACATGATCGAACTGGTACCAACGCTGTTCTGTGGATGAACTGACCGCTCGATAACAGAGCTACATTACTTCGTAGCTGAACCTCATCGTGTTACTTTTGGACCGTTTGAACAGCTCCTGACATTGCCGGAAATCCGGGGGAGCTACTGAAAGCATCCCTCACTCACAATGAACTAGAGTGGTCATTTCATTGCTTTACACGGATTCACGCCACGGGTTGTCAGGCATATGTGAATAGATGCTCTCAAGTGGAACGTGTCACATTGCGTTATGTGAAGGTGACATGTGAAGCTGACTATGCGACTGGTTTTCCTTGGAAGGTGTCTTGTGGACACTGAAGTGGGTTGACGAAGAAGGCGAAATGTACAGAAATAAAATGAAAAGAGCAACTCGAGCTATTCACAAAACTATTCATAATGCAGAACAAAATTGGTTTACCATAAAGATCATCTTTAATTCCAGAAGCCGAGACACGATGCACTGAAAAAACGTTAAGACCATGAGATATATGGTAGTAACTATCTACAGACTCACTCCGGATAAACTAGGCGTCGTATCCCTCTAATTATCACCGCATTAGTATAGGTGTGGACAGTGCTATGTCGCTACCTAACCCTTACAACGCTACCTCCCCTCTCCCCTTTCCGACCCATCTTTGTACTACATTGTATCTACCGTTGACGTGAAAACCCATTCTAACTTATCTTACCACGTTAGCTTTTAGTATATTCAATCCACGAATGAAGTCCGTAAAATCTTCCTCTGATATGTCAGGACGTGGTAAAAGACACAATTCGGCAACAAGACAGCTATACAGCGTCTAATTCCCAGCTTCACTTATTCATCAAGTCATTGCACTTCATACTTCATGCAAATATGCCATTATGCTACCGAAAGTCTGCTATTTGTTGAAAACAAGGCAATACATAAGTGTATCCGCATTCTACATAATGAATCTGTTTCATCGACCCTACACCATATTATCTGCCCGAATGAAATATATTAGGAGTAAACGTTTACTTGTACTAAGAAGAGGACGATAGGTTGCCAGGCTTTCCGCGTGGAGTATTCAGGGCCGAGCTGATTCTCTGATATCTACATTTAGAGACCCCCTTCATCATAAATGTCCATGTTATGATGAATGTCAAACCCGTGATCACAGTCATAAAAGCAAAGGGTGTAGAACGTCTGGCATCAGTACAGGGCATAACGGTGCAATCTTTAACAAGCGGTTCCTGCAGGCTAAAACATTGTTCTTCACGGATATCCTTACAAGGTATAATCTGAAATGGGCTGACACATCTGACCAGCGCAACACGGGGGACGTCCAGCGTCCAACTCCAGCAATCTGCCGTTTAATTGCATCAGAGGTACGCCAAGATGCAATGAATGTGGAAACCGACATACATAGGCTCAAAGCAGTGCAGTCTTAATCCAAACCAAACAACGTTTCATTTGCAAACCAAAACTTCCCCATTCACATTTACTAAAACAAGCCGTTAGTAACAATGAGGTGCTCGATGAAGTTGCGATATACAGAATTTGATCGAGTTATATTGCCCAGTGACTTCTTGAAGTTCAATAGCTCCCAAGAATTTCCAAGATTAGAGTAGAGACGAATAGATTTCATATACTCACTATGTTTAGTCTCCGGTATTTTTGGTTCTGAAAAGAACAAACATTTTCCAACGTTATTAGAGCTACGGTAAAATGTTTATGTGAATACAAAGCATGCCATCAGCGCCGCCCTGTTCCAACTAGCATGCGGCAAGGAACATTCACCTGCATCTGGTGGCCAGGTTGTCAAGGACTTCGTAGAAAAATATTCACAACTGAACACAATGATTGTGTGGAAGACATGAACGATCAGGATTGTTTTCGTCACGTTTACATCAATTCACATAAGGCTGATGCCTCACCAATGAACTGGGTTCAGTCTCCGTCCACGCAATCAGTGAAACAGTCACAAGAGACAGATGCTACTTCCGGTTACGTTCTACACTCAATGAATGAGATGAATGACAACTAAAGGACATCTCAGTCGGGTATTATTAGCTCTGGCGCATAAATCAAACATGCTAAATAACTAAAAACAAAAAGTGAAACTGTACATCTGCTCCACCATTTACACCACGTTAGTGTACTTGAAACAGTAACCCAAAGTTACATTGCAGTTACAAAAATAGAATCACAACGCAGTAAGTCCACCGACATTCAGTCCTACCTTTCACTACCAGCAGGACGTGTTTACGGAGGTGGCGCGCCTTTGAAGCAATCTGACATTCGTACACTCCGGCATCTTCGATCTGCACCCGCTTGATCATGAGGTTCCACTCGCCAGTGGAGGGCGGATGTTCAACGGTGATCCTTTCGTCCTCCACAAACGCCATGGTGCCGATAGTTAAAGGGTTCGGTGATGACGCTCGACGCCATGTTACCTGTAAACAAGGAAATTAAAGAGTTACACTCGACGCCATGTTACCTGTAAAGAAGGAAATTAAGGAGTTACGTTCGACGCCATGTTACCTGTAAACAAGGAAACTAAGGAGTTACACTCGACGCCACCCCACCTATTAATCAGGAAACTATCATTCGAGATAAGTGACAGAACTTTGGCGATTGCGAGTGCGAGTTAGGTTTTACGCCGCGGTCTGCAAATAATCGAGTCTGGACCAGGCAATCCAGTGATCAACAGCATGAGCATCGATCTAGGGATACAATGACATGGGATACAATGACATGGGTCAACCAAGTCAGCGTGTGTGACCACCCGATCCCGTTAGTTGCCTCTTACGACAAGCATGGGTTACTGAAGATCAATTCTAACCCGGATCTTCGCGGGTCGGCAGAACTTTAGAAAATCTTCAGTGTTTTCCAACTGTATTGTTCCAGAAAATACTTGCAAAATTATGTGCCTCTTGAATTACAAAATACAGTTGAGTGGAAGTAGTGGATGTTTTGACAAGATACGCCGTGACATGCCAATACGACGTGATTATTAAAGGTAGAAAGGTCTTCGATTACCGATACTTGATTTGCTTCTTGAAAGATCGATGTGCTTATATGTGATCGATCACAATGATGAGCTTGACATTTTAAGCTACATCACGTACAGGATATGACTACAAAACATCCTTCTATGTGTGTAGCATAGGACAGAACACGAAGAGAAAGGGATTTGTTTCGATTAATGATGTGGCCCAATTGGTAGTAAACAGATAATATATGTCACATTGAATATCCAGTCCTGGAACAATGGATCACCCCGTGGAACACCTGGTGTCACCACTAGGACTCTCACAGTGTTTCCAAAGCAAGCACCTGCTGCCATAACTAACTTTTGCTTTGTTACCGACACAATTACCAATTACTAACAACACAATGCAAAACTGCACCGCGCCATACACTACCACGTACCACACCACACAATACATCACACAACAGCACACCACCCTAAACCACACACAACACATCACCACCTCGCCACACCACACCACACCACACCACACCACACATCACCACCTCGCCACACCACACCACACACAAGAGTATTCAGATATCGATTGTTCTCACAATGAGGGTAACCTACGCGATTCCCTTGCTGCGGAGTAACGGATTCTATGATTGTAAAAATCAAATGTGTTGTAATAGAATTTATAGAAAATTCAAAGGCGCTTCTGTGGAATAAACATTTCTTCTTTCACACACCTTGAGTTGAAAAATTAGAAAGAAGTCTCACAGCTTTAGTAAATAACTCCTCGTGCAAATTGCATAGCCATGCGGTTAATATTTGGGAAGTGTATTTCAGCTGATGACGATGGATCCGAGTGATTATCTGGCAGTGCATATTGATTACTTTCAGTCTTCACAATTAAGTTTCACTTCCCCACGGAACACAAGCAGACAAATCAAATGATTCCTTATTACAAAGAAATAAGCTGGAGCACCTTATGGGAGAGGGGTTTTTCTTAGTTCCAATTGTTTGGCATTGTATACCATTAACTAAATTAATTTCATACACCGCGGCTTGACGTCATGAAGAGTTGCTGGTGGTGAGGCGCTGACGGGGATGGCGAGGTATGGGGCGACGCTCTACCAACATCTTATCGCCAATGTATCTGGGTCTATATTTAATTGTCTCACACCTGCTACCTTATTTCTGTCTGGGAATCGCATGGATATGTTGCGTGCGGTTACGATGCACTAAAATGGCAAAATAATTCTCCACAAAGACGGTACCCGCAGCAACGAGTGATACGATTAGCTTAACTACGGGGCATTCCTCTTCCTCTAAAGCAATGGCAAGCAATTTTACACCTCGCAACTTCAAAAGTTCTTTAAGCCTTCTTGAGTAGGAAATCCGGTTTGGAACCCAAACTGCATCACTTTATTAATACGATAAAGCATGTTAGTTTCCTCAAGTGAAACATCATCTCTACTGTTATTGACATAAAATTGAATACACTGCACGCCATCTATAATCAAAGCTGCGTCCTTTAACCTAGTTGACTTTATGACATATTTTCCTATCAGAATAGTGCCAGAGCTAATGAAAATGATCTCCTTCCCTGTAAGATCGACAGCTGAGTACCCAGTGATCAGTCGAGGGGAAAGATAATGACACGTTATCCTCTCAAAAGGGTGTACGGCACAGGAAAATAATTATGACGTTGGCAGCAAGGACTAAGACCAGAGCGCAACATGGTAATTCAAAATTAGTCTGCTCAATTTGAACCAGCAAGAGAGAAGAAGTACACGTCAGGGGGCGACATTTCACCCTCGAAGCAATCAATACGGCGTGGTGTAAATTTTCTTACGTTAGTAACCCCCCGATGAACAAATTCGATTTTTCGCCACAATCTGCGACCTTTTCAACAGTTACATCACGAAGGAGGAATTGTCGACCATTCCCCGGGGAAAGTCGGTGCTAAGTATGTGGATGATCGGCATACAAACTACAAGAACAAAGAAATAAGCATGTAATAAGAGTCTCTATGTGTCACTTCAATCCTTTCACATGCAAATGTACTGCCGACATGTCCACGGCGCCCTATAAAACCATGGTTTTCTGTTCATGATGTCGGGATACCGGATGAAAGGATCTCCCAAACCACGCTTACCATCTCATTCCAACTTTCTTTCAAGGTAAAACCTTCAACGTCCTTCGGATTGGGGCCAGCGCTTATGAAATTAAATCACACAGCCATAATGAAATTTGTTGGCTAATGTTGGTGCCTTGTTATCACGGACAAGACAAGACGAACAGCAGGTCCTTCCATGTAGGGTAAAGGTGAGACAACCATCCTCCTTGAAATGTCTGATGGGTAAACAGTAAATACAATTGTGCAGAAAGAAACAACTCTTTCATATTACTTAAATGTAAATGCAAGGATCTTCTGTTTTGAAATTCGAAGCTAAAAGTTACATATAAAACCATCAGGTTTCCCCAAAAGACACAGCTCGAAAATATTCAGTTGGCCTAAAAGACCTTTCATATCAGGTATAATGAGAAAATGAGTGATGTTACACCTCAGTAAGTTGCCAGCACCACCCATCTAGACAAGTATAATACTGACCTGCATAGGCATGTGCCGGCTAAGTATGACCTTTGCCTGGAAATAACGCGGGCACATTACGACACTCGCGTGGTATTCCGATTATGCAGTTAACTACACTCGGTCTCATCAATTTCCCAGATAAAAATCTGCTGTCTTTTTTACGTCCATTTCCTGTTTATCGACATTATATTCGCCTCATAGATAACGAGGTTGAATTAATTTTTGTCTTCCTAAATAGCGCTGTCCTGACATTTGGGAAGAGCCTTCGTCGGATAGCCAGTACAATATATGGTCATACCACCGTGACATAAATTGTGTGGCGTACAGAGCCTGGCGCTGTATAGCAGTGTTACGCCATCCCGGCAATGATGGACCGTCGGCAGTGAAGGTAGGACGGGACAATCTCCAGCAGCGACACCAACAGCAAGTACATCCCTGATCTCACTGACAATATATTTCTGCAACAGCTAGCAAAAATCGGTGACGGTATAACGGTGCCTATCTTTCTGATACTATAAACACGACATGATACTTCTGTATGCATATAAAAGCGGTATAAACGTCAAAGAACGCTATGCGCGTGGACATAAACAGAGAGTAGTACGTAAAACCGAAAAAAGGTCTTATGAAAGCCGCGTTATCTAACATTCTCGACAGGAACTGATTCGTGTAATCATATCTGCATTGAGGGAAAAGAAGTTTCAAACACAACGTGGGGTTGATGGTTAAAGCAGGTTTTAAAGAAATCGGTTGATAGTCACCCCTTGTGCAAAACACTTCACTCACGTTTACGCCTTACGTTCATTTCAGACAGAATAATTATCGACTTGTTCACGTGATTGTTATCGCTCGACTGACCATACACTTGACACCGCCGATCATCTGGAACAACCCACCCGTTGCCAGTGTCATCATCCCGACATTCAGGCAACACATGTGTTATATGATATTGGGTCTGGACCCGTGCAGATCCGGGGTAGAATAGGTCTTCAGCAACCCATGCTTGCCAAAAAAGGCGACTATGTTTGTCGTCAGAGGCGACTAACGGGATCGGGTGGTCAGGCTCGCTGACTTGGTTGACACATGT
>VKKT01000457.1:144133-172730 GCA_008038995.1 Haliotis laevigata | reverse complement strand
CCAATGATGTGCAACACTTTGGGAAACCCGTGATATCTGGGCCATGTATCATCTGACGTCCAAACATCACACCAATGATGTGCCACACTTTGGGAAACCCGTGATATCTGGGCCATGTATCATCTGACGTCCACACATCACACCAATGATGTGCAACACTATTATCTTTGGGCCATGTATCATGTGACGTCCATAGTTTGAATCAGTGATGAACACCATTTCAGTGACTACCTGATATCTGCCGAATACTCCTTACCAGAGTAAATCGTGTCTTTATACGCTCGAAATGTACGTTCAACCTCAGACTAGTGACGTGAGGGCTCCTTCGTGTTCTCCTCTGCTGATACTGGGTAATACGCAGTGGTACAGATAAGCTGCGTATCTGCGTAAATTACGTAAATAGTCATGCGAAACCTGTTTAGTCTATTGCGTACAAGCACGCTTGATGTTTTTTAAATACTCAATAAATCTGATCTTACATGCGTACAAACAAAATAGATAAAATAACTGAGGTATATTAAGGGGTTCTATTTCAGCACCTGACCTTAGCAACTTAAGAGTCTTTCTTATTGTTTCTCATATTACAGATCCAATATAAATAACGAACACGTAAACCAACATATAAACTTTACTATAATTTTACAATTAATAGAAAATGGCAAAATACCCAATTGAGTTTGAGTGAGGTGGGTACAATTTATTTGGTTACTCAAAGGAAAATTAGGATACCCAATTGAGAATGACACAAGCGAGTACATAACTCAATGACCCAAGAAGTTATCTGTAGCTCTGGATACGTGATGTTTTCCAGGCCTGGTCTCCCTAGAGTCACTAAAGGGGTTCAGTCAAAGTGCCACCTTATCATTTGGTTGAATGGGATTGCAATGTTATTGGCATGTGCAGATATACCTTTTTTAGCTCGTGCTCTTTAGCAAGCCCCACGCGATAGGTCGGGCCGTAATGTCCCAAGCTCAGCAGTTCATTTCCCTGAGATGATAATTCTGTATACCACATGTCAAAGTCAGATGAAAATATGATATGAATGGAACGGAAATAGCTTGAGAAACAATCCTAGATGTTCGTCTTCATCTCTATAAATCCGCAGGGGCACAGGCAGGAACCCGAAACGGCGTTCAACCTGACGGAGCTCGGGGCATCACAGGGCATTCCACCTGTGGTATATACTAGCCCTTTCAGAGATAATGTTTATGATAATTACTTCTCAGACCGACCCTAGTACTACTGTCATTCAGGTTGCCAACAAGTGTGTTATTACATACATCCAAATGTCAACATTATTCACATACTACTAGCTTACGTCACACCCTGACAGTGCGTGAACCCCGCACATCAGTTACCTTGTGACGAAACAAGGACTATCAATTTGGCATAGCATTTGACTTGTCCTATGTGCGTACATAAGGGGGGGGGATGTGGTGAATATATGCATGCTATCATCACTATTGGATATATCGCCTTACAACTCACTACTGATTTGGGTGGGCCAGAAACGAATACACGCATTTAGCAGTGACACTGTATGTAACATCATTCACTCGATATTCCTGATGCAGCGTCCGTCACCCTAACACTATATGGCAGTATTCCGAGAGATTCTTACTTCAACAACAAAACTCTTTCAAACCTTTCATTGTTGGACGGAAGACAGCAATGTTTAAATTAACCACTTGCTATCAAAAGATACGATTCGATAGACAAGGGAAAGGCTCCTTTTAGCTGACAAACTACCACGATGACGATCTGTACATATTGTGTGGTTGTTTCTTCTTGTCGCTATCCACTGCTCGCCAGCTGCCTGACTTCATCACGAAACGACCACCACAACAAATGACCTCTTGAAACAGGACTCCGGATTCTTTAATGAACAGTTAGTGATAGATTTTAGCCATTAGCCCAAATATATCTACACAACAGCTGTTTTCACGCTACAATGACGGGAGGATAAATCAATGTAATCAATCTTCTCATACAACCCTATTGAGACACGGTGTTCTGTGGTTTGAGAATTATCAGTCTCCGTCTCGCACAAGGTCCACTTTTGGCCAAACACTCATATCAACTGTTTCCAGAGTTTGATGACGTAATTTTGCCCTTATTGTTTTCATAAAATGCTCCTGAACAGTAACAAAAATCTATTTCCCATCGGGTATCCCGTCAAAAGGATCCCAGTTCCCAGATGTAAGGGACTGACCCGTAAGTGAACATTGGGTGAATGGTGTAGGGGTGGGGGATTAGGCATGGAACTCGTCCTACATACAGTCGGTGACTGCTAGACACCAATCGACGTCTCTGCAAGGAGGAACAAACCACCTGTTCTCACAACACACCCAGAATATCCAGTGAACAATTGTCATTTTCAGAGAGAACTATCCGACAAAATCCCAGAACCATGTACCCCATGGTACCCCGAATTTGGTTGGTACCCACATATGGAATAAAGCTTACATTTTGCGATAAATATTTTCAGCTGGAAACATGTTCACTTTAGCGTGTTCCAGAGCTACATGTGTATCAGCCACATCTGAACTCAGCAGGCTATACAAGGTCGATTGGCAAGAAATTGTACCTAAGCTCAACAAATTTAACTCCCAATCCGATTCAAAAGTGGTGAAATACGACTCCATTTAAGCACAGCTTCCAGCCGCTGACAGCCTGCATACTACCTCAGTATCAACAAAAAGTTAACGAGTTGGATTTGCCTAAAATACCATTTGGGGAACTTTACTGCTCAAATGCTTTAATCACACGAGTTCTAAGGCACTGAGCACAAAGAAAAAAGTCAACAGAAAAAGAAATATTAGTAAGCCTTTCTAAACACAAATTCTTCATAGGTTTCTCAGAGAGTCATGGACGCCCTTTCCAACGTAGATTTCAGTGAAGCAAAAAGTACCCGCAGATTTCTTACGGCCAACGTGAAGACAGCGGTTTCGCGTTTGTTAACCTTCCTTCAAATCAGGGGCAGAAAGCATGCGAGAGTTGCTGAAGTTGTCGACAGGGATGTTGAAACTCACCAAATCGGAATTCTGACGGAAAGTACAATTTCCAAACAAGATCTCTTCGAGTCAGATTCCCATGAAAACATTTTGCGTGATTTCTGTCAGAGTTTTTGTGTATGGGTGGGAAAGAAAGTTACAGGACCTATCATTCCTTTAGGTGAAAGACTCGGAACCTGTTCTAAACGGTAAACATGGGTCTACGTCTATTTAAAACCCCGGACCACACGGGGTAATTTTGTTCAATTAGTCAATGTTTTGGGGAGAACACCTGGCTACTGCTCCCTGTCAGTCTAATCACAAGTGATAAGAGGAACTCATTAATACTTTAAACTGGTCTGTTGTGGTTTCCTTGAACGTCTTTCGCGTAGGTATGTCTTTTTGCCATTTCTATAAATAATGAAAGGTAACCTGTGTAATCCCAAAGCCATCATCCTATCGCCTTGACAGTGTGTCGACGCCAGTTACACAAGTCTACACTTAAATAGACACTGCCGGTTGAACATGTACACGCACTACAAGACAACGCTTTTCAAGCGTTTCGTTTGTATCTTGCACTTAACAATATTCCAGCTATAAGCTGGTTGTGTGTAAATACGACTGGCATGGATTGCTGAAGATCAATTCTAAGGCGGATCTTCACGAATGAGCAAGTCCACAATGAGACATTACACGTCAAGCAAGTCCACGTACAAGTCCAGAGACCACTGGTCACTTAGGTCCACACTATGAGACACCGCTGGTCACTTAGGTCCACACAATGAGACACCACTGATCACTTAGGTCCACACAATAAGAGACCACTGGGCACTTAAGTCCACACAATGAGAGACCATTCGTCAAGCAAGTTCACATACAACAAGAGACCACTTTTCAAGCTAAACCTTTAAACAACCCGATATCCCTGGTCACGCACATCTTCAATGAAACACCACAGGCAAGATATCAAACATCGTGTAGTGTGTGCCCTAAAGATAACGCATACAATGGTGCACCTCCCATTATTGTGATGTAAGATGTGCGCTATAAAGTTTTGCTCAACGAAACTTTCTTCAGTATTTTTAATATGTCGACGGCGTATATAGTTCCATTCAAGTGACATTTTACTTCGACAGATTTTTCTCTCTAACTTCGATTGCTTTTATTGGATTTTACCACTGAACCCAACATGCCCTTTGTAAGTCCCGTACATAGAACAAAACCCTACATCAATTACATAGCTGAATTCATTTCCCGCTCCGATAATCCATTCAGTTGCATCTTTTATGAAGCAATTTCAGTGTGTTACTCGCGGAGTGGCCCTGTCGATGACGTTTGGCCACGTATCTTACAACAAACCTGTCACTCTCAATCACTATTACAATACATAACCTTCCCCGTAGTTCGAAGATCTCCAGTCAATACCTTATTGTCTATTCATATGAACACATTAACCGGGTAGATCTGTTCTCCTCCATTAATGATATGTCAGCACTACCCCTCGTTTCCCAGAACAGTATCAGCGTTCTGTATGTAAAGGAAAAAATAATAGGCAGGCAGATATTCCATTCAAATAAGAAGCGAATGTTTCACCTGAAGACAAAAGACAAATTCCCGGCTTCTGTCCAAACCTGACAGGCGTGTTGTGTTTCTGGAAACAGTTACAACTAAACAATTTCCTTGGTTGTCATTTTAGCAGCTTTCAGTTCACAGCCAAATTGCTTTGTGGCAGCCAGACCCATCTCAGGCTCCTACCTTTATATATATTGTGTGAGTGGATAAGAAACAGTATTTGCTGCGGAACGGAATAATTACGTATCTAAAGATTAAGATGCGCTGTGTACGGTTATACCATCATGTGGCATGTTTCATACCATCTGTGGCACAACTCATCCACATCACGGCGACTGCATCAATTTATTTAGCGAATTCAGTCTGTATTCTGACAGATACTATAAACTTGGTGCTGGGAACACTGACAGAACGGGTTATTGCGTTAAAATGCAAAAGCCCAATATGTGAAGCATGTGATTGCAAAGAAACATTTGTTTTCTTTTTCACCAGAAACCACTATTAAATAACAGGTTTTGTTCTTCGTCTATGCCTTTCAGGGGCATGGTAAGACTTAACACACCATCTCGAAGAACGTTCGAGTTTGTATAACACACTTCATAAATCTGGTAACTTAGGCGTGCATTCGAATGAGATTGATGTCATTCGTATTTGTTTCCTTAAGATACAGGGACATTTGGGGGACAAATGAAGCAAATATGATGATATCGTTTTCAGGTATATGTTTGTCGTTTCACATATTGTTATAAAACCAATTTAAGTGTCAGAGCGCGTTTGGCGTTTAAACCTTTTTCATCGAACAACGAAGTTTGTAAGTAGCATGCACTGTTAGTAAGGATGAGTGGACCTTCCGAGATGCCCAGCACACCCAGGCAGACGAGTCATGTACCTGACCGGCACACCCAAGTGTAGACACTGTTCCACCTTATACCACAGATAAACATTTCTAAGATAAACACTTGCAGTTTTATTACAACAATTAATTCCTTTTCACAGATCGAACTGTTCTGTACAGGTAATTCCTAAACCTTCACGCCTTCTTAATATATACATAAACCCTGATTGCCAACACCCAACACGCATCGTCGACTAATTAGTTCGGTGAAATCTCATTAAAATTCATCGAATGGCGTGATGTAGAATAAATAGTCACGTCAGTGACAGGCCAAAGGATACAAGGTGAGCGAGTCGCGGTTAGAGACACAGTTGGAGACAACAGCAACGAAGGTTTGCTTGAAGAGCAAGATTGAGCTGCGGTATACTCCGCAATGATGTCGTGGAGCTGGTACTCGAGGTTGTGTACAAGGTGGCCACCTGCAGGTGTTGATGTTGACTTGTTGCGCTCCATCCCCATCGACACCGTAGTTACGTAGCTGAGAGATAACGAAGATGATCCCTTACATAGTCTTCATTACACAGGCACGGAGGAATATCTACACAGCTCAAATTATAACATTTCTCATACTACCAATCCATGCCACTATCTCCCACACTAAACCCGAATATTACACATTCTTGCATCGTACACCAAAGCGTAGCACATTCTAGTATCGTATCCAATGCGCCCTCACCACCTAGCCCAAATGCTATAGTACATTTTACTTCCGTACCAACCATGAGCAACACCAACTATCAAATAATAGCACATTTTACTTTCGTACCAATCATGAGCACCACCACCTTTCAAATGATAGCACATTTTACTTTCGTACCAATCATGAGCAACGCCACCTTTCAAATAATAGCACATTTTACTTTCGTACCAACCATGAGCAACACCACCTTCAAATGATAGCACATTTAACTTTCGTACCAATCATGAGCACCACCACCTTTCAAATGATAGCACATTTTACTTTCGTACCAATCACGAGCACCGCCACCTTTCAAATAATAGCACATTTTACTTTTGTACCAACCATGAGCAACACCACCTTTCAAATGATAGCACATTTTACCTTCGTACCAACCATAAGCAACACCACCTTTCAAATAATAGCACATTTTACTTTTGTACCAACCATGAGCACCACCACCTTTCAAATAATAGCACATTTTACTTTCGTACCAACCATGAGCAACACCACCTATCAAATGATAGCACATTTTACTTTTGTACCAACCATGAGCACCACCACCTAGCCCAAACGATAGCACATTCCTCCACACTTCTTGCCCATCCTGACAACCAGCTGCGCGATAGATCATTCCAGCATGGCGCCTGTGCTGTACAGCCTGATACAGCAGCACACATGCTTGCATATCATTCCAATAAAGATCCATCTGCTCGTTTTACATTCGCTCGAGTGACAAAATACTGCATTAAAATACATCTTTCTATTATTAGGTGTAAAGGTTTCTCGCCTGTTCTTGAGAGTTCCATCTGCTGGAAATGATGAGTGGATATGTTACACATGCTATTGTCATTACGATTGTTATGTTTGGGGTAGTGATTATGCTACAGGTGGCGCTGAAGCGCGGATGTATGACCGACACTGAAACCGGCTAACTGCGTCTGTGGGTAGCAGATGCCTTTGTGCTGTGTTGACATCTCAAGGACAGGAACGGAACGGCTGAAACCAATCGTTCTCATTTGAAATATCGTCAATCCTCCTGCAAGCTGACAGCAAATCTACCGTAAATATCGCTAAACCAAACTAATTACGACAATTAAAGAGTTCACTTGCGGCAGATCACGTGATCAAGTCGGTTCCGCTGTCTGCCAAAGTAAATGTCCCCTATTGTACACGTTCGGTTCAGTTCCGGACACTTGCCTTGCGGCTTTTAGAAGCGTTATGGACATTGGATTGAAATGGATCATAATTGACACGTCTAATATGTCAGAGATATTTACAGTAATTGAGCTGCTGTTTTCCAAGGCCTGACAGTCGACGTACAGCAATCACCAATGTTTGTTAACGGGTGGTCAATGCGGTAGTTAAAGAATTCGCGCTCTACAGTTGTCAATTCCTTTGCTGTCCTTTGTTTCCACCTTCCTGTAACCATTCTGTGTGTAGGGATATCTGTCAATGCCCGCACCAGCACTCGGACGTAGTCAAAAGACTGATAGAATATAATCTATGCCTCAGTAACAGGCGGCAGTGCAGTCCAGTGGGTAACGCTCTCACTCGAGGAGAAGGCTCGAGTTCGATTGCCCAAACGTGTACAATGTGAGAAACACATATATGGTGCCCACTGCTCTGATATTGGAACATCAATATAAGTGACATAGAACTACATCCATTCATTCACTCACTCACTCTCTCTTGTAACATGTACATAAACATGTGCGATTAGGTAGATCAAAAAGCAGTGAATACACTGACAGCGTGGTGTACGTCAAAGTGAGTGAGTTTAGTTTTACGCCGCGCTCAGCGATATTCCAGCTATAGGGCTACGGTCTGTAAATAATCGTGTCTGGACCAGAAAACCCAGTGATCAACAGCATGAGCATCGATCTGCGCAATTGGAAACATATATGACATGTGTCAACCAAGCCAGCGAGCCTGACCACTCGATCCTGCTAGTCGCCTCTTACGACAAGCATGGGTTACTGAAGGCTCACTCTAACCTGGACCTTCACGGGTCGTACGTCAGAGCACCTACAGTAGAAGCCCTACAGGAAGAAGAATGATGAAGGAATCTAAGTATCTCAGTTCATCCACGGAAAGCTCTACTCATCTCGAGTTGTAGTGGATGTCCTGCTGTTAACTTGCACCGATTCAATACCCAATCATATAAGAAACACGATCTTACACGCTATTCAAATACAAATCAATTTAAACATGCGTCTCAATAGTCATAAGACGAGGTAATGTTTATTACCCTATCGCTATACGTCAACATATAAAACAATTACACTGCAAGTAATGGCGACAATTTGTAGAAAAACGTGGCCTGGTAACAACATTATATTGATTTTTAGAATAGAAACAGAGAACCGCACGCTGAATATCACAAAAAAAACTCGGCTTCTTTTTCTCTAAACCACTAACCATTGCAAAAGACTTTGCTGGAGCCGATAACTTGCATCATTTTGGCAATATTCAATCCCCAACTGAAAAATCAGATTGTTTCCTAGTTTCCTTAAGGCCCGGTGTTGTTAAGACTATAAGTCTCCTAATGGCAAATGTAAACATTATTTTAGATTAAATCATTACCAGTGCGATGACTTTATCTGTTTTTGTAAGATTTATGTTCATGCCCTTTGCCGTGATGTGGCTTGTTACGTTACCACGTGGGGGGCGGGGAACCGGGGAATATTCTCCACAGAATTAATGAAACTGATCATGTCAAACAACTGTGACTTTTATCCAATCAGTAATGATTTGTGTCCACATTAAATGCGACTGCGTGTCGGTAGCTTCTATAAATTTCATCATTCAGTCAGCGGCTAATTTACACTTATGACTGGGAGGTTCGGATTATGCCTGAGGAGGTTTCCTTACAATATGTCGCAGTTCCCATCACTTTCGTATTAAACAGCCTAAGCAGATAGCACGGATGTTTCTACGGAATCCCAGTAAGAATTGCAGCCGAATTACCGTGGAGTTGTTGCAGTAACAGATGATCACTCGACCTCGGTGATGCTGGTGCATTTAGATACAAGAAAGAAGCTCTACAACAAACGTTGTTCAGAAGTCGGTGCATTGAACAAGACTGACTACCATGTTGGTAACACTATCCTTCCTTATGCTTGCTTCAGACGGGAGATCTACATACACATCCATTCCACGGTGCCACCAACATGTGATATTCCCACCGGGAGTCGCTGTCGATATGTCGATATACATTCACCAAATATAAGAATAATGACTTTTCCAAATCCCGGCTTTAATTATGTAAGAAAGAAGCATAAGTCGGTGTGGTTTTCTACTATAGTGCAGCTATTTTGAAACTAATTAACACATGGTTGTGTACTTGGCACCGGCCCACTCTTTTCGACTCACCCGACTGACGCAGTTTGATCACTGTGATTCTAAAGTAAACAAACAATAATTACATTATCATATCTCAGCAGCCGCTAACCAACTGCCGACAGTGATATGAACATCTTCTACAGTCTGGGGCCACCCTTCCAATCCCCAGACAACAAGGGGGCAATAAAGACGATGTGCATCATCACCACTGCAGATATCACACGTCGCATGCAGCCCATGGGGAGATGGGTTCCAAGCCAGGTGCACCAGTATACCAGATATATCAAGCCTAGTGGGGAGATGGGTTCCAAGCTAGGTGCACCAGTATACCAGATATATCAAGGCTTGAGGCTGGAATCACGAAGACATGCAGGCAGTTGACATTTACCATCTTGGAGAACCGAGCCAGGAATCATCATCTTGGTAATATGGGATTCCAGTCAGCAATCCTATTGTTTTGTAATATATGTGACAGATATATTTTGCCCGTATTTACTGTTTATCCCAGATGGTCGGTCCCTTCACATTGTATACTGAGACTAGAAATAACCTCTTATAACCTCGGTAACCGCTTCTCCGTGTTGTATATTGGACGCGAAAGCTGAAGATTCACCCTTCATATGACAAAACATGTCACTGGTCGCATTACTCTAACGCCGACCCTGGTTATGCTTCCCTTCCAATTGTTCAGGCAATTACATTTTTTTCATGCCGGATGAATAATCATCCAAAGACGTTCATATACTCATATAGGTCTTTACTAGTGAGTGAGTGAGTGAGTGAGCTTTACGCCGCACTCAGCAATTTTCCAGCTATATGGCGGCGGTCTGTAAATAATCGAGCCTGGACCAGACAATCCTGTAATCAACAGCACGAGCATCGATCTGCGCAATTGGTAACCGATGAGGATCATCACTGACGATGTCTCTACTCTCTAGCTGCAGTGAGATCATGGTTGACGACCTTGCAGACAGCTGTGACTGCCTGGCATCGGTCACAGAAGGCGAGCAGTCATCTAACGTTGCCCCACATAGTGGTGGATAAGATCAATCGGCCAGCACAGGTGGTAAATGGGACCCCTATCTATGGCGGTCGACGGGGGTCTCAGTCCACAGCTGAACACTGGCCTACTGGAGAAACAAGACAGATTACACCTGGACACAACTGAACAGTGATATCTGTGAGAAACAAGGCCCATTCCACCTGTACACATCTGAACAGTGATATCTGTGGGAAACAAGGTAGATTACACCTGCACACATCTAAACAGTGATATCTGTGAGAAACAAGGCCCATTCCACCTGTATACACATCTGAACAGTGATATCTGTGAGAAACAAGGTAGATTCCACCTGCACACAACTGAACAGTGATATCTGTGACAAACAAGGCCCATTCCACCTGTACACATCTGAACAGTGATATCTGTGGGAAACAAGGTAGATCAACCTGCACACAACTGAACAGTGATATCTGTGAGAAACAAGGTACATTCCATCAGTTCACAGCTGAACAGTGATATCTGTGAGAAACAAGGCTGATTCCACCTGTACACAGCTGAACACTGATCCTAGTGAGAATCAAGACTTTTCCGAATCCATCTATACACAGAACTTGTTGAAAGTGATGTTTGCAAGAGGTGGATAACAGCTACACAACCACGAAATGCCATTTGATGGCGTCATCCTTCGTCAGTACACGAAAGGTCACAATCCAAACTGTATTTCAGCCATCAATAGTACCAGACTCAGTGTCTCATACACAGAAATTGTCACACAGAGAAATATGGCATAAGGGAAGAGATAGATGGACGTGCCAAGGGTTTGCAGTATTGCTTTCTTGAGACTGAATAGCCAGCCACAAGAAATGAATATCCGTTTTTCAAATTATGTCCTTCAACGACAATATCCTACACAAGTACAGAAGGCAAATGGGCTATACCCCAAGGCTGCAAAAACCTAAGTTAGCTAGAAGCATCACAATGTGATTCCCTTCCTACACGCACCGCCCGCTGCTGTAACTACCTGGTGGGACATACCAGAACTGCTGACCCTAGATATTGCACGACAATGTAAACCACGTTTGGGTAATAAACAGTGCTAGAATAATACGTTCGTTTTCTACCTGTGAACAATACCATTTTTATATTTTTATGGCGATAAGATTTCCATGTTAGTGATATGAAACTCTACACCTGATGTTCCAGGTATTTCACGGTAGGTTCATGCGCACCCCACACATCTAATATCTAATTGTGCCTGCTTTCTAGTACGTGTTATCATAATAGGACGTCCACTAATGCAACAGAATCGGTATCGGAAATATGTACCGTCCTGCACATATTACGGTTTCTATAGTAACACGATTCTCCCTGAGAAATTGATGTATCTTAGGAAAACCATTGGTACGTAAATATAATACATCTGATTAGGTAGGATAGGGCTACTTCAAAGTGACGCTGGCCTTCTGTGAACCCACACAGCAGCAAGGCCGATCTAGATTAAGGATGCTTTTGTTGTACTTAACTTAAAGTCTCGACGGTAAACTGAAAGATGGATGATAGGACGGAGCACAAATCAATTTCACAATGGATGAAGATGAAAACAGAATTCAGGACGTAAAGAGTCGGTCATTATATGGAAATCGATATCAAAGGAAAAGCATTGTCCATAAGGTATTTGTATTACTCATCAAATATAAGAGATGGTACCGTCATAAATGGACATCTCTGCTACAAGAGAACATGGTACCATTACGACTGTATCATATGCACGTTAATCACTATCAAATATTCCTGATACCAGCTAAGTGTTCGCAAAAAGGTGGTCGCTTCCTGCCCTTCACTCGTCACAAAACGTGCAAAATCAAGTCACATCCTCACCTGAAAACAAAACATGGAAGCATATGGCACAAAATTGTTTGATGGTGTTTGTTTTTGACAGATAGATTACTGACAGCTGTATTTGTAAATCAGAGCGTTGAACCTTTCCGCTCTGTAACTCGTCGTAGCTCGAAACTGTAAGGGTCAGTCTTCTTTTAAGGTGATAGCCACTCTTGATCTCTCTACGACCGATAATTCCCCCAATTTATAGTAAGCACCCAAAGGCCCTCTGCGTCACCAGTAACGGCTCCCCAGCTCATGGTGTGGACCTGAGATGGTGGGCCGAGCCACATCAGCTCTGTCAATATAGGGATGCAAGGTAATCACAGCGGGGTTTTCAGACAGGTCTACCCAATCAACACCAGGCTCTGGCGTCTGACTGAAAAGGATCAGCTCCATAAACACTGTTAATTCGTCTGTCTGTCATGCACAGTGCATGTGCAAATTGTGATTTTCATCCTCAAAACATCCATCCAATTTCATATACTTTCAATGATTATAAATTTCAAACCTTAAATTACCCTTGTGTCGGAACTGCAGAGCAGCTGTCTCCCGCCAGTACTGCCATGTTCTTGATAGAAAGACGACTACGCCTAACTCTTCTAAGTTTCATAATAATCAATATTGTATGATTTCCCATAACTAAGCCAGACAGACCTTTCCTGTCCAACTGTTAATTAAATAACTCTCAGAAAGCAGTCTAGCATAAATTCATTACAGAAAATAATAGCATCATGAAAGTGTCTTGGCACTGCTACTTCCACTTCAAAGCCCCGGTATCTATACCTGTAAGCAAGGAGGTAACACAATTATACCACCGCTCTCCCCCGGCCCCGCGGAAGTCTACCGACCTTCCCACAGGGCAGTCGCTACCTAACTAGGCGGGAGTCCCTCCCCCTGGGCCCTGCTGGACCTATTGTCATATCGCCTATAATCCGAGTCCTTCCAGAAAAATAATTTCTTTTTTTAGTGCAGTCTGATCAATAGAAGATTCTACCTCGTCCAGATTTCAAACTTAGGTTTGACAGTGAATCAGATTAACTCCTTTATTCTGCCGAGCTCTCCGCCTGTCCAGTTTGTCTTAACTGCCCTGCTGTTGTTGTGAAATAATAGATAAATCAAGACTGGAAGAAATTCGTAGCCCAGAAGAACACAACAAATACCAGATTTATATCCGTCACATCGGCAATATCTCAGCCATATCGTGACGAACGCAAATACTGACAGACACCCGACATTCTTAAATCATTAGTACAATAGACACCATAACAAGCTTAGTCTTGAGATGATCCACAGACATATACCATCAGGTGCTGCGTAGGAAGAAGACACCTATGAGCGTGATACTCGTGATACTAAACTCTTCGGTTAAGGAAATAAAACGAGTATAACATAATCGACAATGCGTTTAAAGTAGAGTGTGGCGCATGCGTGTGTCCTTATATGAGCGCATGATTGTTTCAATAATAACACGACCTGTATTCAAGACAAATTGAATCTAGTTGCAGGTATTGGTGAAACCACCATAATGATACCCTAAACAAAATTACTGATATCAGTATTCAACTATTGCTACCATCAACTGGGTTTCTGACATCAAGAATCTAATAATTGACATTTACAATTGTGTATACATGACTGTTTATTTCTCTTATACCAATCTGATATCAATAATGTACTTACTTTTATGAGTTAATAGTATCATTAATCAGACTAACGATGACATTAATCATTTTGGGGATGGTAATGACGTCTCTCGGATCGATTTTTATTTCATTTCAAGTTAATAATAATAATAATAATAAGGAAATTTATAAAGCGCTAGTTCCACATCACTCAGGTACATGCTCAAAGTGCATCATAACATATGTACATATAGACAGAAGACAGAAAACGGCAGTTAGTGGTAGCGTCGGAAGAGGTATGTTTTTTGTCCAGATATAAACACAGATATCTTCGGTGCACTCTTGAGGTTAAATGGGAGAGGGTTACATAATGAAACAGCTGCATGAGTGAAGGATCGAGATTTCAGTTTATATTCAGGTACAGTCAAGAGCAGTTGGTCAGCTGATCGGAGATTTCTAGAGGGCTTGCATTGGACAAACATCTCCTGAAGGTAGGCAGGGGCAGTGTTGAGAACAAACCGGTAGAATGTTAATTCGTTGTGCATCTACAAAGATCAATCCTATTAATCCATCCATTAAAGAATTCTAGGATAACAATAAATACAAACGCAACAATATAAAATAGATACTGATATTATGAATAGAATAAATGGCATTAGTAAATTAACACCAGATATGAAAACAACCTGGATTTAGGCAGTAAGATTCTATGAGACGGATGATGGAATGTTCGTCATGGCAATGGCTGATTGGACACAAGCATCAGTACAGAACATGTACACAATACACAAGTGCGCACACCTTACATCGCTCAGGTTCCGCTGTTTAATTAATACGAAAACAAACTATCCCGTTACTATTTCAACAAAGGCGGACAATAACATAAGAGTTTGGTATTGTTATGTGACGGCCTCTGTCTACAGTCTACTGTGTTTACCATCCGCTCGACACGTGTTGTCTACGATGTCCACAGTATTAGCCTCCTGGCTGAGCGGCAACAAGGGAAGTATGAAGTACTATGTAATGTTTATACATCGAGACCACGATAGTCGTTCCAGAACTGGATTCACTCTTGCGCCTCTAACCCGTCGCATATATCAACACATATAAACTCTTAAAACTTGAGATGTTATACATAGTGTTTAATTCAAACAAACCTCTGTCAACAAGAATCACGGATGTAATATTTATCAATAAATGATCTGTTTCTGAATGTTTACAAACTGACAAACTTGATGTTCTCTAAAAATACCCATATGTCTTCCGCAACTGTGACGTGTTCGAGATAACCTAATCGGGAATAGTGTATGTGTTATTCGAGCTATGATAGCTGTTACGTTAAGCAATTATCTCTACAAAAACAGTTTTAGAGAATCAATAACTTGATTGTACACTGGGGGATGATAGAGACCAAGTTAGAATGTACATATCTGTCAAGGTCTGACCACAAGCAGTGTAACGAAATGATACGCTTGATCCGGGTACTGTTCTGTCCATATACTACAATATCTACATGTAAGAATCTCCTGTTTAACAAACTGCCAAGTTAGTACATACTTTATTATCAGAGAGTAATGGCGTGTTGTGACATTTCTCAGTTAAGCATGTTACGCTTAGTTTAACTGACATTATCGAGTATTTCATTGCCTTTACATTTCAAAACACAGTTGGTTGGTATATGTTATCAATTAATATTTTATTAATTAAATTCTACGTACTAAGATTGCACGTTTTGGATAACATCAAAGACCTCTAATGCCAAAACATCTTCCATAATACAGTTTGACGTAGTTTTGTTTCGAAATAAATGTATTTTACATGTATTCTAGCATCTTTCCTGTTTTGAAGAATTTGGGTTCTCTCAACTTGTTCTTCAGCAAGGTAAACATGGTTGATGTTGTTGTCAAATAGAGACCTAAGTACTTGTAGAATGATATCTGATGAAATACGTTGGTAAGGCCAGATTGTGACTCACTAATCGTTTCAAAGCATCAGTCCATAATACTGACCTATCTCTAATGAAATACATGAACATTTGACTAAAGTTGCTTGATAAGTCGAAGTCTCTAGTTGTATTCTCCACTGGGAGTGAGACGATAATGCAAAGTACCCAAACGTCAAAATATCATGTTTTCTTTTTTAGACGAGAAACGCTCGTTCGTGTAAGTCGATATCATCAGATGCTTCATGGCATATCCAAAGAAAGGCACAGCCAATCAAGTGTGTAGAGTAAATGTATTTTTAGAATAATCAGACAAGTTTACGACACTAATATTATTCTGACTGTGTGGAATCGTTACGATCCATTTTCAGAGTAGACCAAAATAATTTTAAATTATTAATGTTATTCTTAAAATAAACAAAAGTGGAAAGCAATATCCAGTCATGAAATTCCGTTGGTGTGAAGGGGAAAATTGTTGTGAAAATCATATTAACGGATTGCGAAATCGCAGTGAAGACACCAGGTGTCCGTGAAAAGGGTAAGCATGCCCTGCCCTACCTGCACCCACCATTCACAAATATTGCCCCCCAAACACACGTGTTTTTGCATGTGCCACATAGTAGTACTCCTGCCAATTAAGTGATAGATGAACAGGAAATCAAGAAGAAATACATTGCATACTATTCAACTTTTTTTCTTAGTATTGTGAGACTGATTCTGAAATTGGAAATAGTTTTCCAATGAAGCTAAGTTTGTTTTGTGTTTTCCAACACTATAGTCTATTGTTCATTCTTCAATAACTGACGACATTTATCACACCACAGACGATACTGTTTGCTTATACAAACCTTTCTCAATATATCTGATGCAGCCATGCACAAGTCTTCAGTGATATACTTAACATTAGCATCGATGATATGAATGATGTTCGTTTAAACACAGTTGAGAATATTGTGGCCGTAGAGGACTGGTAAAGTCTTGAGTTACAGTCGTCAGTCTAATGTCTAGAAAGGATGCCGCTGAAGTCTATAGCTGCAGAGAACAAGACATTTACATACATTACGGAGCTACACGATATCGCTGATGTTTGGGATTCAGTTATAATTGAATTAGTTCAGATACCTGATACAAGGTTAAGTATTCAGGCCCCATGAGTACTACTGGAAAAGCTTCTGATGTCTTCGGTCATCGGTCCAACTTTAATACATATGCAGTAGTGCATAATCAGATAAAAATGGAAACGTCAAAAATCGAACATCCCCTGGTAGGTGAATGTTCATTTCACTAGATGCAGTACGAGCTGTGGTCAATTACAGTTTGCAAGTGTGTTCCATCATCTTAAGTAATCCTGGCAAGCCCGTTTCATTTCAGATTGACATTCGCTTGTACATGCTTTGACTCTCTCTGACACACTAGCACGGGCCATGTAACAGCAGGGGTTTGACGGACAATCTGGAATGAATCAGGATTAATAGCACCTCGAGAAAAAATACTTGACACTCGCGTTATCTTCACAATCTAATCTGACATGCTGGTTATCACGATATCGGGCTGAACCATGTTGCCCTGACAGGATTGCTGGGTACATGCATATCGATTGTAAGATGGATATTGTTTGGTGTTCACGATCACAAGACAAATTGCACTTCATTGAGGGCGACATGCCACCTCTTAACCCTTAAGTGTTTCTGGAGTATGCTATTTGATGCTGACTATTTCATCATTAATGGCGCACTTCAGAGGTCATCAAGACGGAAAGTGTCTGAACTTGAGGGTGAACTTGTGTGAACGTACCATCGACCCTGTTGGCCAAATCATTAGAGACACTGATTGTGTGAACGGCTCCAACACGAATAGAGTCAGGGTGTTGGAGTTACAACCCCAGAATTTGGGTTTTATTCCAAACGTGTTGGCTTAATGAGGGAGAAAAGCAAACCGGAACATAGTCTGAGAACGTTTACCACTGTAGTGACACCAAGGGGACACCTCTCAGCGAATATCTGGCAGCGAACACCTGCGAATCGACAGACCATGGACCATATTCGGATACAATTTGGGCCCAAAACCCACGTTTAGCTGCAACTTCTGTGAACTGAAGCAGTTTATACTTTACCCCGCCCAATACTACCACCCACACCTCTTCTGGCCTTTCCCCAAAGTCAGATAGGCTTCGTTCGACACATTCTGCTGTCTTTGCTGTCTGCACTCCTGCTATATATATTTGGAGATATCATTTCCTGTGTATGCATTTCACAAGATAGAAGAACAGCCCGTTGGTATTTAGCGTAAGGCACATAGTGTCGGAATATCATAATATTCATCGCGTAAAAGGTCCGGTTATATTTCAAAATACACCCAACCGTCAAACTTGTGCTATAAAATTAGCGGAGTGGCAGATACACAAGACAAGCACCAACAGGTGAGGCGATAAGGCTGCCTGCATCACTCAGGTACTTGCATAACGTCACTGATTTTAAGAGAACTCCTTGGCACATCAGATATAGCAAAGCCTGTTAAAACATTGATTTCTTACTAAAGGGCACGGTGGTTGATAAGATGGGACCTCTAGATAATGATTCGAGCATCCCATCTGAAGCTGAGGGTTGTGATATAACACTCAGTAGCTGTACACAATGAATCTGTGTAGCGCTGTCAGAGGAGATATAGATTTCCTATATAAGTATATATAAAGAAAGTCTGCGGTCAGAAAAGATCACATTTTGTCATCAATGTACCATGTATTTGAGATGAGGCAACATGAAACCATTAAATACCATGTAGGCTGTCTACATTCCATGTACCATCCATAATGGAAAGGGGTAATGGTGTGACATCTACCCTACCACATCCGCTGCCGTGGGGTCCAGTACCAGATTAATCCTTGCTTGGTAATATAACTGTTAGCGTTTAGAGTAACCTCCCTGACCATTCTCACCTTTCTTGGAGTTTTCTCAAACAGCTCACATCATGCGGTGAGCTTTCCCGTACTGAACTAGTTGCAAAGTGATTAATGATACAATCCTCTGTTGTCTAGGTTTACCCCGACATATATAGCCGGGATTTTTAGGGAAACAATTCACTTGCCTTTACCTGTATTTGTGACATCACAGCAGGATACGCTCTCCTTTTGGCGAACTATCATCACTATTTGATATTTATTCGTTCTCATGATATAGACTGAATGGTGAAACAGGCTCAAGTTCAGCATAGATTTCTTACGATCATGAAAAGGATTCTTCACTCATTGCCCGAGTACATCGCGCTTTGAAACCATCTGTTGTGACAGTGACTATCAGAGAACTAATGAACATGATGGAGATATGTGACTACTGAAGAGGAAGAAGAAGAAGAAGGTGAAGAAGGAGAAGAAAAACTCCAGCCTCGGTCACGAACCGAAATATTCGTTGTAACACCAAGACCAAAAAAACGATTACATATCTCGAAAAAACATTCTTGTGTGTCTAGAATGTCTTGCATGCAGTGCTATTTGGTAGTTGGTGTTCGGCTTTCATGAGGTTCGAATGGATCGCCTTGGACCGGCCGGTATTGTGTGATAAGGTGCTACAGGGGGATGATGTCAGCAAATTGCTTCTATCCGGCGAGGACTAGACAGTTCAGTCGTCTCACGTTTCGCCACAGACTACATATTGGAGCCTAACTGCCTGAAACAGACTACCAGCTGACCTTTGTGGTCAACTAAATGCCCACAAAATCCTAAACGGCGTCCCGTTGTCCGTGTGAGAAGAAGACCCTCTTGGGGCATAGTTGCACTACCCTACATCTAGATTAATAAGGCAAGCCTCGCCCACATTTTAGTTTTCACTGTCTTCGCTGTGTGTCTTATCAGTGTCAACCATGTTGCAAGCGTACATATACGTACATAGTAAATATTTCTAGATCGCATGATGTCCAGAGTTATAGTAATGTAAGTAACGTGCTTGAACGTGTTTCTCTATACTCCAAACACATGTACATATATGTCTCAATATCATCTCAAATGTGTTACCTTGAGGTGGATTAAATTGTAATGATTGGGCCATTGTGTACTGGTAGTTGTACATGTTCGACAAGAGCACTCTAACAACTGTCAATGTGCAGGATGAACTGTTTGAGATGCATACATAAATGTGTCAGAGAGTCGAAGTATATTTCAGTTTAACCTTTATGTCCTTCACACATATGGTGACACGCAACGTAATCACTGTTGGTAAAAACAGAAAAAATGTATTCAATGAATTGTTTGTCAACAAGGCCACCTTGAAATGGTCCCCTTGTTCATCCAAATCTTGTGTATATCTGAGGGAGTGTTACCTCCCGACAACCTGGATGTCTAACGTTTTCGATCAGCACATTCTGGCGCCATTAAAAGGCGTAACGCTGAGCTCTAATTGTGTAAATGTAAGAAAGATATTTAAATACCTTGAATGGTTGCGTTCCAGAAGCAGTCTTTGCAAAATGGTCAAGGTATCAATACTGTTAGTTACCATGTCACATATACGTCACAACTGACGGCCGCATTACGTCATCATCGCTGTTGGGTAAATCTTTTCCACATATGTTTAGTAGGGTTTTAACCATTTCACGTATCTTGAAAAATGGCAGTGATGACTCCTCTTCTGCCTCAAGTGGCAAAAAGAGATTAATCTGACCCGATACACTAAAAATACCTCAAAGATATAAAAAGAAAGAATTTATTCCCTTCGCATTTCAAGTTGTTATCACTCTCCGCCGAGTCGGGCTACCAATGTAGTGCACTTATTTTATCTCCAGTTCATCTGAGATACTCCTTCCGTCTTGTGCTAATTATGGAATTCCAAGGAGGCCTAAGCCACATAAACGTATGATAATAATATACCTTGTACTCATCTCTGCATGATTAGCATCACTAAAGAGAAGCCCTCTCGGGATCTGCGACCAGACAAGCAGGATGGCTGCCACACATTCCGCGACCATATCCCACATATGACCTAATAAAGATGATTTCAGTTGATCCATACATTGAAAACACATTGGCGACGGGCATCCCTGCTTAATTATGGCGCAAGAAGAATATCAATGTTTCGACAGGGAACACGGCAGGTATGAACCGCCGTTTCTGCCTCTCATACATTCTTAAACATGTCTAAATCTGAAGATGAAACGCAGCAGAAGAAAGCCGTCAGGCTTATTCGTTTTTTCTTTGTCATGAATGTCCAATCTGCATTCCTACGGGACACGTTCATGAATGTACAGCTTTAATCCTACGGGAAGACCTTCAGTTTCTGCATTGTCGAAACGCGATCGAAGGGCTAAATCGGCATACAAAGAATTCAACAGTCCATACAAGGCTTCATGCGTAACTATAATGTCCGTTGTACCACGCACCACAAAGGAAGCCAGTGTTATGGGGGTGTTCACGGCAGAAGGTGGTAGTTGTGCTGGAAATACACGTGGCACATGATCATCTCTGTACCAGTCGTTCTTGCCCTTCAACACATTGTCCAACTGACTGCGATTGTCCTCCATCACATATCCGCCGCAGGGCTCCCTACAAAAAATCCGCCACGACAAGGGTCAGACAGATTTAATGTGGATTTGCGACGTTGGGTATTCTGTGCATCTTACCTACATGACAAATAGTCTCCACTTATCTGTGAATCTGATTTTATCAGAAACCACATTTCGGTTTGGAACTATACAAAATAGGTTGAAGGAAATTCCAGATGGATTTTCAAACTAAGAACAATCTGGCCAGTTTTATGCACACAACTTTCCGTTATCCTACAAATCACGGGTGTGGCGTGAGGGATGTCTTGTTATCTCAACATTATCATTCCTGTACAACGAGATAATTACCATCCATTCATTACCCGTCTGCTGGCAGTCTCTTCTGTCTGAATAATCAGGCCCGTTACTTAACACAGCAAGACGTGACAATCTAAATACATTGTCTGTCACACACAAATACCTCGTAACAAACACCACCTGACCTAACACCAAGTTACCACCCTGTACGGTATGTATACCACGACATATTTTAATTTTGTTCATCACATAATAAGAGCCTCGTTTCAGAAACTTTCCTTCGGCCCTTCCAAGAGAACACTACGACATATTCTACATCAACTGTCAGGAAAAAACGACTCGTTATATTCCCTCGCAGTCCCTGCAGCTACAAAATGTAAATGCTTGAAAAGAAAGTCTTGACATTTGACATCCGATCGTTTCTCCTTATAAATATGCCGTATGGCACAGCGTGATTGTTTCACAGAAGCTGTAAGTGGAAATGTACATTGACGTGTTGGACTGTATTGTGTTCAGTGGACGTTGGGAGCTGTTAATGTCAACGCAATGTGAGAGAATGTGCCAGGTTGTCTTTCAAGACAATCCCTCCAAGACCGAGGCGCTGCCGTCCCCGTGTGCGTCTCTCACCTCCATCAGCCCACACGTGAATACCGTACCGAATGGAACAATCCCGGACAACCGCTGCCCAGCACAGCTGTTAATACATTATTCCTTGACCACTGTTTCAGACAACTTAGGTGGCCAACTGAACACTAATGCCACGAGGAATGGTAGAAACAAGCGTCAGAGTGCCAGTTATACCCTTCGGACATATCTCATCATCGTTGGGTACGACTCATTTGCAGTCGACAGAGTTTATCCTGCATGAGAAATAAGTTCCGCTTGAAGCGCTCTTCAAATCACCAACATGGTTTGGCACGTAATAGGTTCGTTAATGGGTGTGTTGGTTAGTGCGTCGGCCTGTACACGGATCGGGGTCGAATCCTACGTGTTTACACTCTGTCTGGCGGTTGTCTTGGGCAGTACAGTTTGTGTCACAGTGTGACAGTACTAATCATGATGACGTAAAGCTTGGAAATGGAAGACTCACTGGTATCGTAGACTATGATCTGTAACATAATTATGCACGGATTTATCCCGTACTTCTTCGACGTGAAGGCACCGGTGGGAAATATAGAATCAATGAGTCTAAAATTGGGATGTTTTTCAATATTTGATTTATCTTAATTCAGGGGTATTTTAACATTGCGTTCAACGCAGTGAGGTTAATCACATTTACTGCCACCCCGGGGACATATATCAGCTTGTGGGAATCCCTTGGTAAATCCATTTACACTGCTAAATATACCAAAAATTGAAAAAGCAGTTATACGAATGAAATAAGTGAGATAGGGTATTTACAACTGATACCAAACTATTTTGAAAATTGAAATATTTGAGTATGTTATTATTGAGATACAATGACCTTATTCCTGATGTTACCACGGAGGCCACAATGAAATACAATTCTCAGCTGACATTGACACCTTATTGTCTACCAGACCATTCTCCCACTGAGGCCACTCAGTCACAGATACACTGGAGTCTACTTGTTTGTATAAATAAGAGACATTTCAAGTTAACGTGTATGATTTAGTCATATAAATAAAAAAACCATTGAACAGAATGGCGAGTCACAGATCTAAAGCCAATCGCCGTCTCTGTACTATATCCCACTGGGGATTAATAACCATTTATCTTATACAAGACCTATTGATAATTTTCTGACGCCGGAAACCGTCAAATGGTAAATGGATTGCGAAAGTCTTCAATAAAAACGAACCTCGGATTGGACTGCAAGCTAAGTGTCTGTACAACGCACGCAAAGGCGTCAGGAAAATCTTATACACTTCGCAGCAAATAAAAAATTGAAAATTCATTTGTGTTGCTCGTGACGGACCCTGGGATGGGACGAGTGTGTCCAGTCGTGGAGGGGAAATAGTGGCTGTCACGCCATGCACGTTTCATGTTTTCATACATTTCCCAGTGGTTAGTGATTTGTTCATTTTAAGCGTACGTTCAATATACCAAAATAGATGCTGTATTTTAAGGTGAATACCACCTACTCTAAAAGGGAAAACATGTAGTAACGTAATCAAAAACAAAAGCACTTAAAAGAAATCACTAATGTTTGAATGAGATTAAGTCCAAACCGTTTGCAGATTGAAGCGCAACGTGCTAAATGTGCAGCGCGATGTCGTTCCACGTGACCGGTCGACGAGGAAGTGCGGAAGATTCTGTGGAATACATCAATCTCACCAAGCATCCAGCTTGAGGCCAGCCATTGCGGCATAGTTATCGTACATCCGCACGCGCATCTACATACATGAACCAGAAACAGTCCATTACATCCGGGAGATCTGACGATCAGCTGGGACATATGCATCCATCAACGTCGACAGATGGCGTAACGTAGTGTACCCCGACGTCAGATCTTCCCTGATGCCAGTATGTCTCTGTAATACTATAGGATACTTGATAACTAAATACTGAGTTTACTGAATTTATTTGTCACTTTTGCAGATTCAACATCATTGCTAGATAAAACGTAGATATCGAGTTCATATTCGTACATAGAATTTTCACCCTAATTCTTTACAGTTGGTGGCTGATTCGAGTTAACATCATTTGCTACACCGGATAGGTTCGACACAAGCATTGCTATGTGCTAAAGAAGTTGATAGATATCGAGTGAAGACTATCTATTACATCCTTTCCTTTCTAAGTACGTCATAAATGGTTCTTCTCTTAATGCCATATACTGTAGCATTGAAATTTGTAAACATATCATCAGTAAATATGTATTTGAAAAATTCGGATATTAAATTCATTTGTACAACATGTTAGATGTTATATGCTCAGGTTCGTTTGGTTTTGGGTTTTTTCGTGATGAGGATGCAATCTCGATACTGTTATTATAAGGTCATTATGATCCTCACAGTTTTAGCTTCTGTGTTTGACATTTACATTGCTGTAGTTACCATATCATGTGACATACTTTCAACTTAATCAGTTAGCTTAACTGAAGGGTAGTGTCGGGTGTAGTGGACTTGTAACCAGAACATCTTATACTCGAACACCGAGTTATTCACGTGGCTGAGGTGCATCATTCGACAAAACACGAAGTAAACGTCTTCAATACTGAACAGGTTTCTGTCGACTCTTGCTACCAGTGTGGTTTCTGTGAGCCTTTTCCGGAATCTGCAGAAAGGGTTGTAGATTTTCAAGAATTCACGATAGATACTACTTTTCTTTGGTGTCCTAAGTGTGAAGACAGATGAAATGTGTAAACTCTGCTCACACATAGTGAAGTCCACGATTCTGGACTACATCCGCAGCTTCATCGGTTTTGTTGTGGGCGTTGGTGACGGCTGCAATGACGTTAGTGGCGGCTGCATCATGGCCGCGACAACGTCTGCCAACACTGATAAATCGTAAAGTGCCCTTAAGTGCCATATCTACACTTCTCACTAACACAGCTTCTCGTCGTTTCAAAGCCATCAAGCCGAATTTACCAAAGACACCAAAACCTGCATCAAGGTATTTTGTGAATAAATCATTATTGAACTCGACTCAACAGTTAAATGCCAGTTACATCTGCTGTCATCATCTACAAATAGACTTGACACGGTCACCTAAACGACGCCCGGCATTTAGAGGGGCTGGATTGTCGACACCCTGCCGACGTGAGCCTCCACACAAATGTCAGCCCATTACCTATCAGCGATGGATCTGTGAACAGACTCTTCCTTCTGACCCCCCACACCCCACACCACCAACCCCCACACCCACTTCAACATACCCACGTCTCAGTCCCTAGCGCAAACACAACATATTCATATTTCAGCAAAATCTTGAAAGATAGCATTATGTAAATAAGAATATAGGGAATTGTTTACAGAAAATATTATTCGGCGAAATGTGAGGTTCAATGGTGCACTATCTATGTTGCCAAAACCTATCTGGCCCTCTTCGGGGATTACAGGTACTTACACCACCTAACAATTCACATTTCAGCAGCTTTCGCTTTTCTCGTCAGCAGAATATCGAAATAAATTCAAATTGTTTAAACTATTTGTTATGATTGCCATGTCAAATGCTTATATGCAGTTTGAAAATCAGTGAACAATGATCAATATTTAATCTTTCCACAGACGGGTTACAAGCGTATTTGAAGTTGATTGTAACTCATTCTGTCTCACTCTCATCCATGGCACATTGGTATTCTGATACAGCGATGAGATGTGACCAAATTACAGCAGATAGACTTGAGGCAAACAGGTGCGTTCCATGCCATGAGTTCGATACAGAAATATCGACAACGTAGTCTTCACTGTTTAATCAGAATCTATACATTTTTTAACACCTCTTTGTGTCTCTCATTACATCGTACTAAGTCACTCTAGAGCTTGATAGATTTTTTCGTCTATTTTCTGTAATTAATATAACTGGTAGGCTAGTAGAAGATATTCGAACCGTTGAATTTGTTTTACATTTCAATATTAATATTCAATCGTTTGTCGGCCCATATTGATCGTATTTTCCTCGCAAGAAAATAATTCACATGATTCTGGGTGCCACTCTATCTGGAGACTCGATGACTTGCAGGAATGGCTTCTTACTTGCAGATTAACATTGATATGATAATGCCGCATAGTGTTCTATACATTCTGTATTAGTTCTGTGACGTCCCGGAACGTGGAGTCAGAGGAAGATACACCAGCAACCCATTAGAATTCACTCCTTGTGCCAGCATACTACACATTAGTTTCGCCTTGCATTATAATACAACTCAACATAGCTCCATACCTACAGCACTTGGGCAATAGTCAGTGCTTGATCCGCGGTCTCGCACAAACACAATGGGTTACCAAGTGGGTTACCAGATGTAATATAGGATGTTATACAGTCACAAGGAAGTGGGCCACGCAGCTGCTCCACCATCGGCCACGGCAGGGCCGTGCAGGGCGAGACAAATTACACCAGTGTCACGAATCGCGGTAATCGCGTATTTGATCTACCGAAATACCACTGAACACAAGTAAATAACTACAGTCAAGCATTCTACAGTCTCCAGCCTACGACCCCCTACTCATTAAAACATTATTAAGATAATCTGTGCGCATTCTCCCAATCTGGCGGCGATTACGTGCATCTGTTTAACCGTCTGAACGACCGTAACGAGACGATAACTACCAGTTAATTCCAGGATCGAACCTTGATGGAGTGATTACAAGGTATAGCCCCGTATAATGACTACACTGGAGGTGCGAACCTCACACGTGTGCTAACATGCACCCATTTCACTGGTACATATGGATATCTGATGAGATTAGCTTCATGCCTTCGGCACAGACGGACTAGGCTTTGAACTTCGGGTGAATTTCACTTGGCTTCATCTTGTCTTTGTCAAGCTTGAGTGAGAGTGATTGAATTAAGTTTCTATTGAGTATGCCCGTCTCCAGCCAGTCCGTGTGTGGAATAACATACCTACTAATTCTGTGTAAATGGATTTACGGTTCTTCTGCATATATAAGCAACTGCGGCAGAATTGCGATGATCCCTCTTCATATCGTCAACATAAACAATGTCTTCACGCATTCTGGCAGCCATCGTTCAGCAGCAACATCACTGACGTGGCATCTGTCACAACATCACCATCACATAAAGATTCTAGTTCCTGATGTCCATCGTCATCTAATATATTTGATTACGATATTATAACACACGGTCATCATAGTCATCAACGTCGTCGACCATAGCAGGAATTAATCGGTGATGTATGGCGGCAGGAGTTAAGTATCTTAGTCGTGGCAGGATCCGCAAGTTCAACATCTTCACTGCGTATTATTGTCGGCCAGGACAATGCAGTGCTTATGGATTCTTTAAACCGTCATAGAGCACCAACGCTGCTGTCTTTAAAATCAAGTAGCTTCGCGGTGATCATTATATTCATATCAAACATCACTATCATGAACTATGGAGACCTGAAAACATAATGTTAAACTAAGTAGCACATGTGAGCAGCCTGGCAGCCCCACAACAAGAGACATGAGCCTGTTTACCGATGACGAGAACTAATCTCAATAATTAATGAGCACGAGCTCCAACCTCCTCGCTATATTCTCGGTCAAAGACAAGCGCTGCAAACATCACAAAAAAAATCACTTAGTTCTACTTTAATTGGATATTTACGGAAAATGCACATTCGTCAATTATGTTTGTCGTTTATCAAAGGATGTAATTATACTATATCCTGAAGCCTCTGATCTTTCCGTCCCAGAAACAACCGATGCTAGTCGTACATTGTGCAAACAGCATTAAAATATCGCAAGGAGATAAAGAACATTGCATAGACGTCGTTCCGCCGTCAGTACAATACAGTACATACGTCACGCCGCCGCCAGTAGAATACAGTATATACGTCACGCTGCTGTCAGTAGAATACGGTGTACACGTCACGCCGCCGTCAGTTCAATACAGTAGACATGTGAGGCCGCCGTCAGTAGAATACAGTATACATGTGACGCCGCCGTCAGAAGAATAACGTATGTACGTCACGCCGCCGTCAGTAGAATACAGTGTATACGTCACTCCGCCGTCAGAAGAATACAATATACACGTCACGCCACCGTCAGTACAATACATTGTGTACGTCACGCCGGAGTCAGTAGAATACAGTATATACGTCACGCCGCCGTCAGTAGAATACAGTGTATACGTCACGCCGCCGTCAGTAGAATACAGTGTATACGCCACGCCGGAGTCAGTAGAATACAATGTGTACGTCACGCCGGAGTCAGTAGAATACAGTATATACGTCACGCCGCCGTCAGTAGAAT
>VKKT01000456.1:97330-129291 GCA_008038995.1 Haliotis laevigata | reverse complement strand
ATGGGCTTCACTCATTGTACCAATGTGGGGATTCGAACCCGGGTCTTCGGCGTGACGAGACCTTGTTACAAGGCTACCCCACCGCCCTATAAAAGTTTAGAAACTCAGCAAACCTTTATGATGAGCAAGGTGTCAATGGGCCTTGTCGCCCAAACACCTATTAAACTTTTAATAATCAAATCAACAGAAATTGCTTTAACACATTGTGGGTAATCGAACCTGGGTGTTTGGTCTCCATACCCATGTTTAACCACTATTCAAAAACATGTTGTAAATTTAAAACATAAGTAGATGGGTTTTGGAATGCTTGGAGATAGAGATACGTCTTGAGAGCTGGTGTGAAGATTCTTGTTGACATTGGTGATCTGAGAGAAGGCTTCTGTGTGTTTGTATTCTTTAACCTCTAAATACGTCACTTCTCCCTTTTATTCAGACCAGTAAATTGAATAACTCTTTTATAAAGTATTATTTAATCAATAGCAATAAACTGTGATGGAACGACACAATTGATATATATATTTTATCTTAAAACATACAAATGTTGATGTTATTTTAAGATGATGAAAGTATTCTTTAATACCTCATAAAATTTGCACAAAACCTTAACACATCAATGAATTTTCTCTCTCTGTAATCTACTTGTAAGAAATTGTGTCAAGGAACATTGATAATCAATATGTATACATAAATGACACTGTTCTCAGTGCGTATTGTCCCTCCATCGCCGCGACATAGCTTGTACGACAACAATCGTGTCACGTGATCAGTGAGGGTGAACTGCAAGCTATGAATATTTTATCACATAAACACGGAATGACTTAGACATGTCTCCGTAACAAGACTACCGCCGTCAATGACGTCATTGATCTCTAAGTCGGGAAACTCGGTCATGCTCGTTTGGGAATTCATTTTCAGAAGCAAGAACTTAACAGGGTTAATATAGAATAACAATTTCTTCATATGACAATCACAAGAATTTCCAGGATTAACAGACATGGCGGCTTGCGGATGAAGGATAGTGTTTACGGTGTATTTAGAATCAGGAATGGTATTCCTGTTGAATGGATGCACATTTCAGATTATGGTTTAGTTTTAGATAGTGGTTTAATCGTTTGAATCAATAGTGAAGGGATGGAATGAAAAACATAATTCAATTCAATTCAATTCCAGTGCTTTACAATATACAGAACTGCTGGTTGACACAAAGATTGTCCTGAAGGGGTAATTCAGATTTTACTTTCCGCTGCTTAGCAAATGCTTTTTAGAGCTGGAACTATATTTCTGGAAATGGATTTTATTTAGATAAATGAAAATATGTTTGTTTATATACTCATGCCAATAATGGTTGTCACACCCTTCAATTTTTTAATTGGAGAGGGGGTGTGGGGTGGGGGTGTGAAGGGGGTGTGGGGTGGGGTTGGGGAGGGGAGGGCAACCATTATTGGCATGAGTATATTTAGAGTTAACGGTTTGGAGAATGATTTAACGAATATCAGGAATTCACAGTTTACAATTCATAGAATATGTGTGAAAATAATCTAATAATTGTTAACAGATTGAAATGTTTTCCGTTATACAATACGAATAGTTTAAACAACAAAATATCATACTTAATGAATTAACGACAATATCATGAAATAATGACATCAAATTCATCTTTCAGACTTGTTTTCATATAAATAATCGCAACGCAATGGGAGTTTATTTGTTTAATAAACATTAATCCTATTGGTTGTATTTTGTCGTGGCTTGCTGTGATCAAAGGTGTGAGGCAGCAATGTGGACAGGTTACTGGAGACAGAACTCCTAAGGGACTTGTGAGTCGTGCGTTGTGAAGGTTGGCACAGTAATTCCAGGAGTGAATATCTTCCACTGGTTTTATTTTCATGTAGCAGAAATATAAATACGACTATCCCCACCATTGTACAAACAAAAACATCTTGGTTCCATTTTTGTCGTTAAAAAGGTAAAATATGTCTGTTGACAGCGTGAACCCGCTGTCTTTACTTCCACAGTTCAAGACTGCTTCATAGAAAGTAGAGGTGTTAAACAAAGTTATTCTTTCAAGACAAAATCTGTATCATAATTTTCTATTCTTTAACTCTAATTTCTTAAGTGATAACTGTGTTGTATGAGCATAGTATATCATGGGTTGTGTTATTTAACTGTGGGAAGAAGCTTCGTGTGAACACGCAGATGAATATGTAAAAAGGTAAAAAAAATATCACAATTTGTCTGCCAATATTCCTCATGGAAACTGTTTTTTTTGTTCTTTAAAGTTATTAGGGCAATTAGGTACATAAAATACATCTGTATATAGTTCACAATTAGGCGATGATTCCCACTTTCCTTGTTACTCAGAGGAATTATTATGTAAATTTGATGAAAACTGTAAAAGGCCCATGCACTACCTATATTTAGACAATTTATTATCTGTATGAATTGCTTTCTCTTTTTTATTCGTTAATAGAAGGAAGTGCTGTTGTTTCGTGTGTGAGTTCCATCGTGTATGGTCCACGTGTGTCACTTGTTGTTTATATGCGTGGTCGAAAATTTGAAAGCTGTACTCATATTGTTTCCACCTACATATTCCCTGTAGGATAATTGACAAGCCGAAATTGTGGAAATTCCATGAAAAGACGTGTCATTATGTAGAACACGAACAGTAAGTCGTATTTTGGTTTCAATTATATAAAAGCCTACGTTGTAATCTTCATTTTTATTTTTAAGCTGGAAACATGTAAGCTATGTCTTGATTTTAGTAATTCATATATTTTTAAATGCTATTTTGCATTTTTTGCCCTTTGGATCTTCGAATTTCATTTCAACTGAAGTTGACGTACGACAAACCGAAAAACACACAATTTTATGCTGTAATAGCTATTGCAGAGCAATAAAGATGTTATTTAGCATATTTCATGGTCTATTTTGTCAGTGGAATCGTTTCGGATGACAAAGATTATTTCATGGTTGATGTTTCATATTACTATAACCTTCACCTTGAAGTTAAGGCGTCAGAAGTTGTCTTTGATGATGAATCGAATGTCTGCGACAGAACAAGCATGATATTTCACTGAGTGATATTTGGGTTCTATACAGCAAGGCAAAAGAAGGTGTATACTTTAAAAATAAATTTGATCAACAATTATAAACGTGACCTAAGGACTGCAAAATTCAGAACAAAATCATAAATGTTATACCCATATCAAATACGTTTTACTTGTTTGTTTAAGGCTACCGTCGTCGTATATTTTTCCCCGGCAGTTTAAAAGAAAGGTAATAGTGTATAATTTAATTTGGCTGATGTAGGTATACTTGTACCAAATGCATTTCTTATGGAAATTATGTAATTTTCAGGTAGGTATAACGTACAAGATTCTAGTATCTAGTAGCAAATGTTGTCTGTGATTTCTGTTCTTTGAATCTCATCGTCTTGTATCCGATGGGTATACATGTTGCTGTTGTTCCTTGGGTATACATGATTCAGACGAAACATATCTTCATGTATGACCATGTACCGTTTCCGAGTAGAGGACACGTTGTCGAGGGAAGAATGTACTAAGAATATTAATTTGTTATTTTAAGTTATTTTGTTATAATATTCTGATCCATACACCCACCATGTCATATTATAACGGTCACAGCGTTTACGACTGTGTTTTGATTGGGTGTTTGAAATATGTGTCTTACACTGCAAACTAAACATTTATTCTTTTCAAAGTTCTGTTTTCTATTTGACACGTTATAGTAAACTTTGGAAATGTGCGAGCTCCTAACATTAAGTAAGCTGGCATTTTACGTTTTTACTGCAATACAATACAATTCAAATTTACAACATGTATTACCCTCTCTCGCCACAATGTTGTAACCTAAATGTTTTATGCAGATGACCTCTTTACATTTCTTGTGTGTGTAAGGTCCAACATTTACTGTTTACATGAGTGTGAGTTTTTCATCACTTACACTGCGTAAATGTGTGAGTTTCCATTATTTACTGTGTACGTGTACGAGTTTTCATCAGTTACATTGCGTACATGTGTGAGTTTCCATCATTTACTGTTTACACGTGTGAGTTTCCAACATTTACTGTTTACACGTGTGAGTTTCCAACATTTACTGTTTACATGTGTGAGTTGCCATCATTTACTGTTTACATGTTTGTTTCCATCACTGACTGCATACTTGTGTGAGTTTCCATCGTTTACTTTTTACATGTGTGGGTTTCCATCATTTACTGTTTACACATGGGTTCTCCATCAGTTACACTGTGTACCTATGTGATAGTTTCCATCACTTCCTGTGTACCTGTGTGATAGTTTCCATCACTTCCTGTTTACATGTGTGATAGTTTCCATCATTTACTGTTTACATGCGTGATAGTTTCCATCATTTACTGTTTACATGTGTGATAGTTTCAATCACTTACTGTTTACATGTGGGTTCTCCATCAGTTACACTGTTTACATGTGTGATAGTTTCCATCACTTCCTGTTTACATGTGTGATAGTTGCCATCACTTACTGTGTACCTGTGTGTAAGTTTCCATCACTTCCTGTTTACATGTGCGAGTTTCCATCACTTACTTCGTACATGAACGAGTTACCATCACTTTTGTGGTCGAAAATTAGATTCAAATATACTGATATGTTTTTGCATCTACGAATTTGACGGACGTAAAAATTGTTTTCTATGTGAACCTGTAACGGTATTTCAATAACTACTAGCAACAATTACCGTTACAAATGTGCCCGAACAGACTTCTAACGTCACAGTCTATTCACTCCGAAGTTGGCTGTACATTAAAACAGAAACTCGTGGGACAGATAATCCCCGAGGATCTATCTATCTAAGTAAACGTTTTGTTGCTTAAAACTGCTTGTTTTTTTATACTTTTAAAAGAAATTCACCAGTATGTGTCAAAAAATGTCAATTGCTTCAACAATCAACTCGCATTATAAACAAAAATGTATCATTAAATCTTTCTTTAGTAATGTAGTGAAATAGCTCTACCATAGCGTACTGTCATAATGCTATATGTCATCAAAGGGGATGAATGAATATCCAAATGACAGTTACAATAACCAATCAAAGCGCTTGGTTTCAACTCTATTTTGCCTTATCGCAAATCCAGTCTGTTCTGGCAAATGATGGAGACGGATTATCTCGTCCGTTGATGTTTTATATTTAAATACAATTACCCGATAAAAAACCCTTCCAGTTATGAAGAGTCTTTTTAGAGTGAAAACATCAGCACAGCACAATGTTATTTCATGTTTTAAATACCAAATGAATAAAAAGAATGACAAATAAATGCAGGTAGAGATCAATTGTTTTATCATGATTTGCAGTGAAAGAACGCATAACATACAAATATAGGCCTCAAAACATACAAAAATATGTAAAATTCATACACAGTATTGTAACGTCACGGTATGTCGCTAGCTAGTAACTAACAGAATTAGGCGACAAAACACAGGCTCGCAGGCAAACAAATCACAATACATGCCAATTAGGACTTTTCCCATTAAAATGGCAAAGATTTATTTGATAGTAACAATCTCATTTATATGAATTTGCCATTTTCGGACTCATTCTAATTTCGTTGTACGGAAAATACATTTAAACATAGTTTCTGTTTTACGTGTTCTTTATTGCATGCGATCCTGCGTAAAACTTGCCATATTTTAAAAAACAATAACAAAATATGACAACGCAAATAAAACACTACTGGAGCACAATGGTACTGAAGATGAAATTGCATAATGTCAGTCGGAATTCCTCTCATGCACCTTAGGAAGCCATAAAAATTAGTCTGGGACTAATGGAATGGAATTTGGTCTATCCCTCCACAGCCGTCATTGTGGTAAATATTTTATGAAGTTGTTCAACCGCGCCGCCGTTCAGCAAGAGGACATATGTTGAAGTCGTCATCTGTTTGTGATCTCGCGTCGGACACGTAATATCGATTACAAGTGGAATCGAAAATATTGGTCAACACAAGCGTAGAAAAGGGTTCAAAGAAACACACGAGAGAATTGATTAATAATCGGTGTTTAAGTACGGGTGAGGGTATAGCATCGATTGTGTAGACTACTGTTAAAACGAGCAGATGGCCTCGAAGCCGTATGGAACAAAAGGTCAAAACTTTGATAATGATGGCGGTGATAAAACGACGACAATTACTAAACGAGTACGTGGGGCTACCGATCCCCGGGAGAAATCTAGCCAGGGTGGTTCCGCCATGTTCTCACATCACCGCGAGGTTTCATAGCCGGGTGCGTCGAGCAAATATTACCCCCCGTAATTATGCACTAAATGTCCCCCAAACACAACACATCTCACGAGCCCATGCTATCATATGTCCGTTTATAGCCATTTTAACAAAACGTAATTGATACAATCAATTGTAATATGGCTTTAAGGGGTTTCCAATTGCTCTTAAACATATGTCAGTACATGACACCACGCCCCTCCCCAATGCCTTTGTTTCGTATTTTAAAATGCTTCCCATAAAAATATGTTCAAACGTTTTGTAAAATAACCAGAATGGAAAATCGGACTTGTCTGTTCCAGTCAGCTGTTTTCAATGAATCCTATTTGCTGGTGGTATTCTTTCAGGTTGGTTTTAGAAGACAGTACCTTAAATACGATCTCTCAGACCAGAAGGGCCACGTGTGATCCCTTTAATACTAATAATGCAGGCAAACAGACCTAATGATGGCCTTACAGAAGGCTAAGCGGCTTACGATTCTAAAGCTTACAACGACTCCTAACTCTAAGGGTATTCCCCTGTGAATTGCGAGAAACATGACCTGGCCATATTGTGCATTGTTTTCACATGCGTTAATGTTGAGGGTCGGAAACCCGTACATCAGATCTGTTTTGTCTTTTAAACAAATTGTGAAATTAAAGTAAGGAAACGTATAATATATGATATATTTTCAAACTTGAAACATTAATATGATTAGATATTAAACTCACAATAAAACCTTTCAAACTAAATATACTGTATTTTTAAAAGGTTAGATAATAGCAACAAGAAATGAGTTTGTTTTCGTGACGTGAAAAGATACTGTTAACTTTATTGGTGGTTTCAATGTTGCAAAACGATGAATTTTTTTTACTGTTATCCCACTGGCTTCTGACAGTTTATGAGCAGATGCGGTCTGGTGAGGGATTGATTGACAAGGTATGGTTGTTAATTTCAACTACATTGTCATGGACTTGGAGACGCAATGCTATCTTACTACACATGGGAATTAAGGAAATATAATTTTAAAAAACAAAAGCATTTCTACTCAATGGCTTCCTGAGATACATGTTCTATAAACAGAAACAAAAATGGCGTCACTGTTTCTAGAATTGGGATTGTGTTTCAATGGCTGTGACGATGTGGTTTCGAATGCTTTGAAATTCAGAATGAATTGGCTCAAATATGCATAACTGAATATACCAACAAAATCAACACAGAAAAAGCATAAATTGGTAAAAATTCAGTGATGCAGTGAATATTGAATCTATGTATACATAAGTAGCTCGCCGCATGGTGGTCACGTAGGGACCAACCTTCAAAAAGTCTTGTGAGAAACGGTTCACAAATAAATTTCTCAAACATAAATAATAATTTATGGTACAAAATCAACAGTGTCAACACTCATACTTACGTAGTATATACACGAAGCTCAGACCAGAATAGTTCAAAAAACGAGAATCCCAAACGACTCTCGTTGGTATTGTCACAAAAAGCACTCTCCGTTTTCTCCCTGTGAGCTGTTTTGCCGTTTGCACAAGCGAGACCGTGTAGCTGACCTGAGAAACACATTGCACATGAACCGGGAGCCGTGCGCCCACCACCTTGCCCCCACCGACCGCTAGTCCCGGGGTTGGGGAGAACAGGGGGTAGGGCGGCGCTCCGAATTGTGAGTATTGCCGAGTCCCTGTCTCCGAAATTGAGTTCAGTGATGTACAAGACCACCTGCAGAGAACTTCATCCTCTTCTGCTTCTGTCTTTGATTACAAAACCACACGCGAACAACGTTTTTCTTCAAATCTAACTTCTCAGCTATCTGAGCGATTTTTTCCCCTGAAGGCCTTGGTTGAACTGCGAAGTACGCTTCAAGGGATCTTTTCTCGGGTGCGGCAATTGAGGTACGCTTGCGCTTTTTGTCTGCACCGCCCATCATTTCCCCTTCAGCTTTTCTGTCCCGAGCGGCTTTTTCGGCCTCTTCTAACCATGCCTGTAGAATGGGCTTGAGGGCGATCATGTTGTTATGGCTCAGAGTGAGGGATTCGAACCGGCAAATCGTGCTTTGGCTCAGACACCCCACCCCCGGGATCTTCAAGTTGGCCAAGGCTGACCCCACGTCAGCTTGAGTTACTCCCAGCTTTATTCTTCTCTGTTTGAACCTCTCGGCAAAAGCTTCAAGTTCCCTGGGGTCACAGTCAGTGTCGTGTACGGGGTGGTGCATGGCCGCGTGGTGGGAGGTGAGGCCGGGGTGGGTGTTCATGCTGTTAGGGTGGCTGTACACCGGGGGATACATCTGGTGTGTGTGGGAGTGAGAGCTCACAACGTGGTTGTTATGATGGTGATGCTCTTGCATGGAGACGGGGCCCAGGGTCATTCCGGGTGGATTGCCGGTGAGCTGGTCAAGCATGGAGTCTCCGGATCCGAACGGGGTGGTGTGCGCGTGCATAGACATCTGAGGTCGGGATGAGGTCATCTGATGGGGTGCCAAGTCCGGGGTGTGTCCGTACAGTCCATCCGATTTCATCAACTGGGCTGACGGACACTTGGGAATATCCACGGCGGCCAGAGCCTCCGCTCTCGCCAACAAGCCATCATCCAAGCCTCCAAAAAAGTTGCCCTAAAACATAAGGAAAAAAAGCAATGCATCAACTATGACTGTACGAAACACCATCAATAACATGTGATGACGGGGAGCGTTGACTAAATGATCACGTCACGTTCCCTTTCGCAAAGATAAACTCACTTCATAAAATATGAAACAAGGCAAATAACGACAGGAAGGCATAGAATAGCTAATAAAGGTGATTAACAAGAGCTCGCATACCGTGATGCAAGCATGGCTTGTACGTACCGAAGTGGCAGTCATGCATCTCATACGTTCCGGGGGTCGATAAGGAGGGGAGTATCGCCCCGTAGGGAGGGAGCCATGGCTGAGAGACGGGGACAGGCCCACCGTCGAGTGCTGCTTGCCGTTCATGAGTAAAGAGGGAACGAGCGTGGACCTGAACGGCTCGGGTCACTTTTCGCTCTCCTTCCTTTCCAGCCTATCACAGACTAGGCTTAGCAAGCACACCGCCAATATCGACTGAGATACCGCCGGTCTCTACCCTAACGCTGTCAGAATTGGAATATGGCAGTGGACAAGAAACGAATATTGCTTTGTATTGAATGCCAGAGAATGCCTCTGCACCTGTCCGTGTGCACGCTAGTCACGTGGGTACCCAGCACGCATGCCCAATAAGTAATTAAGCCTGATCAACAGAAATTTCCCACTGCTCATTTTCTGTTTGATTATGCCAAAAGAAAGTACGGACCAGTTTGTGGCTTTGCTTGGCATGAAAAAACGACCACCTTTCCCTCATTCACGAATCGTTTTAAAAATTACCCTAACCAATCAGACCATATTTGATTCTCGACGGCCTTTGATCTTACCGCTTGGGACAACTGGATATTTCTCTAACACGGGATTTTGTGCGTTGCAATGGCGTCTTGCTAACTAGATATATAAAATATTGAAGAATCGTTTTGTCTCCTTAATTAATGTTGGGAAGGATCTTTGATGCTGTTCGCACGAGACTTAACTAATTTCAACTTAAGGAATTTCCCACGTTCCTGTTTTCATTTTGTTTATTTATTATTTATGTGTTTTGTTTTATATATTTAAATCAACTAGTGTATATTTAATAAGTGTTTATTTACACAGAATAGAACGTAAATCAAATATTACCTAATGTTCTTGATTTGTTTTAAATCTATACCCATTTCGGACATACGTACACACCATTAATATATATCTAAACTTACATGAACAGCTTCAAAGTGGTGGTTGTTAAAAATTGATCGGGATTTATATTCAAGACTGCTCAAACATAACAGGCATTTTTAAAAAGATACCCTTGATGAAAAAGGTTTGAAAACCTTCTCTCTCATACCTTCAATAAAAACAGGAATGGTTTCGCAGAGTAAACCATAATTGGAACAATACTGAAGACTTTGATGTGACACCACTGCACTAATATTTCTCCGCCAAGTCGTGGTATATATACGTATAAATAGAACACAATTGAGAGGTGAAATATATATATAGCATCTAGTTAATATTTCATATTCTTATTAGTTCAGCAATCCCACCCACTAAACAAAAGACAGTTGGTTAACAGACTACATTATTTAAAATGGTTAAGCACAGGAGACTGACTGAATATGCTTGACGGAAAGGCCCCTACTTCATAGCACAAAGTACTGATTAGTCTGTCAAATGGTCGGCCTTGATCAGATATCAAACACGACAGAGGTATATCATGGGGCCGGATCAGATGGTGTTAGGCTACTAACAGGCCGCATTAACCGTATTAAGATATAATTTGCATGTATATATCAGGTTAACTCTGCACGTGTTGGGCGCGATGTATTTCACATCCGATACAGACAGTGATTGACGTGAAATATATCACATATGGCATCCGCTCTGCGATCAGTCCTACGTTGATAAAAAAGATGATAATTCCTGTATTAATACGAATGCATTAATGTCACATCGTTTGACATTATTATTATTTTTCTTCCGATTCTAATGCATCCCTTGAGTTGTCTAAATAATTCACCAGTCACCGAAAAAATAAAGCCACATTGTGTCAAGTTCGGAAATAAATATTTCAAGGCGTAACGCCACTCAATGGTAAGAGGCATCAGTTTTGAACGTTTGAATAATTTACTACAATGAAAAGGACACGTTAATATTCATAAGTTCAAAGGGGTTTTAATGTACAATTTTGGTATTGTATATACTAAACAATCCAACCTATAGACACTAAACGGCTCCGGTGAAATGAACATAAATATTTGAGCCGTGTTGTCTGACAAGTACATTTACTTACAACGCTTGACGCGACGAAGATGTCCTGCCTCGGTAGATCCATGCCGTTTCCTACCGATAAGCGCGGAGCAATGAAATGTATTTCAAATTAATACTTTATATACCAAGGGGATAAGTCATCGGAAAGTCAATTACACCTAATGAATATTGAGAACTGTTTTGTGACGGCAAGTGCATTGAAATGGAACAGCTACGGCATGAAATGTACAATAGTTCCTGAAAGTCAAGACAGCGGGATGACATTGACGACGTCTTCCTCATTGTCTTTTACGTCGCCAACCATGACAAAACGTGCAGGTGCGGCGTCCGAGAGGGGTGACGGGAGGGGGACACATCTCAGGGGTATAGAAAAGTATCGCTTCGTTGATGACAAATCAAAAGACAAGACACTGAACAATTTTGAAAGACACATGGGATTTGACAAGATGTAAACATGTCGTGGCATTGTGTAGTCATCTTGGTCTGGTGATCGCGCTTCTCAATACACACACACACGGATCTATTGAATTTTGGTCAGATAAAACGTTCCTGACAATGATACCCGTCCATATCATTGTAAATGACCGAGAAACTTTAAATAAATAATGTGGTATTATTTGATACTTTAATCCACATAATTAGCAAAGTAGCCCATTAAGTGTTTATACATGTTTATTGACAGAATGTTTTATTTATTTGAAATGACACATAAATATTTTATGTATGACTTTTTGGAACTAAAATATTACATAAAACCATAATTGAAATTATTATTTGTAAAATTGCAACATGTTTACTTTAAACAAAATATCATATAGATAGCACCTGGTCTGCCAATTTGCTGGGAGGGGTTAGAACACAAAGCCTTGAGATAATGATGCAGATGTTTCTATTATGAAAAACAAACTGAATGAATAACAACAGTGAACTATATAAGTGTTATATTATCAGCCTCACAATGTAGCTCTGCAATCATCAAAATACTTTAAAAAATACTTTAAAAACAGGCCTCATACCACTCTTAATACATCTTTGTTGGCTCATCAAAACAAACATTCACTGAGTTACAAGAATTCAAACCCCCAATCTAATCCCTCTAACAAATGCATCGATTGATTCCAAAAATAAAAAAAAAACTATAAAAAAGTAACCCCTCTTCCCCTCCCCCGGATACATTCACCCCACCCCGTCACATATGATGCCCTAGGGTGACGTAAAACTGCCCCGTCCCTCACGGAACAAATGCATCGTTGTGGTTTCTGTGGACAAGTCTCCGTGTCGCTGGAATTCAATACTTATTATTTATTTATCGTAGACTGAAGATTTGTTCTTGACTGTTGCTCATGTGAACGAGAGGAATTAGCAATGTAACAGACATATCAATAAACAATGGCATTGTGTCGCTTGTCAATTACTGGGAAATGTACACGAAATCAAACCAGTTGGTCTGCGTCGTAAACAGATAAAGTCCCTGCACGGGAACCTTTTAATCTAGGCTGTTTGCTTTGATTACATTTTTGTTTACAGCTTAGCTGTTGTTTTCGTATACCGTCTAATACTTACTTAACATTCGTGTTTATTGGTAAAAACATTAGCAATGAGATTTTTATAAAGAATATTCCGGAATTTCTTAACATAGCGACTTTTACATTACATAAATAATTTTGAATTAAAGGTTTATCTGCATATTTTGTATCTTAGTATGAAATCGATAATGATAAGGGGGTTTGTGTGAGCATAAATACTTTATTTTAAAAAATATGATAAAACATTTATGTGTGTTGTTTTCACGATGTATTTGTGGCCGTGAAGAACATATTGAAACTGTTAATATTCAATTGTTGAGAAACTCAATCTCCTAGGAATCCGAAAATATGAAAATGTATTGTCTCGAAAGTCAGTAATATGCTTTGGAAATGCCGACCAAATGTATTTCGCCTAGATACAATTACAATAAAAGATCCCCAACAGGAAATTGTGCGGTCTGTTTGACACAATCGTTTGGACACGCGGAGTCATTATGTAATTAATTATGGTGATATTTCTGAAATATCAAAACTAGTAATTACTTCCGAGTAGAGTTTTCCTGACGGTCGACACTTAATTCACAACACACGTGCACTCGCGCGCCAGGGCCTGGTCCCTCCCAAGAGCTCGCGCTTGCAACAGGAAATCCACGGAAGGATCTGAGTTGTAGCATATGGAGTTAGGAAATCCCACACTGCAGGCCGTGTTTACAAGCATTATCAACCCCAGCTTGCACGTGCAATTCAAGCGTCGGGCGCGCGCGTGTGCAACGATTCATTGACTTTGTTTAAAAACTCGGCCTTCCGTCTCTATCCATGATATATCCCATCAAACTAATTATTTTCATGGCTAGTATATTAATCCATTTTGGTTCCCCGTAGATAAAGGCGAGAAGCTCTTCCCATAATGCGAAAACACACGTTACACCGAAAGGAAAACAAAACGAGAAAGTCTAAAGGCTTCGGAAAGCATAGAAAGAGCCTGTCTTTTATGAGTATTGAAGAGCTAGCCATTACAATAGCATAATTAGATTCAAATGTCAAAAACGTACTCCGTTGGGACGAAACGCATTTTCTAATTGAGGAGGGGCCCTCACAGGAGACGTAAGCCCAAATGCCACACACAATCGTATTTGATGTGTAAGATCCCTTGACGAAACGAAAGGTTACCCGGCTTGTCAGCAATGGCTAAGAAAATATTACCAACGTGAAACAAAATCGAGGAAGACAGTTTGCTAACAGCCTACAGTTGTATCTTTTAAGAAGAATCTTTCCGATCTGCTGTGTAAATATATCTAAAACGCATCCCTCATTCTGGCCTCTCAATTTTCACACAGAGCTGTGTATGTGAGATTATAACCTAATGAAAAAGATTGACGTTGGTGCGAATCTGAACCAATGGAATTGTCAGCAATCAATATGAAACACAAAGTCAACAGAAAGAGATGATATTTTTTTACTTTTGTTTTTAGAGGACATGTAGCTTTTTGATCCCAGGGTGAGTGAGTGAGTGAGTTATGAGGCTTTGAATATTTTTGCGACATTATCACGAAGGGGTATCAATTAGTGTTCATAACAGAATGTACCCGTAATGAGAATCGAAACAGAAAATGGGTGGACACGTTGTCAACAGCACCCACTGAACGGTTGAGTTTACCGCCGATGTCGATGACGCTTATGTTGGGAAGCTGCTCTTTGAGAAATGGCGCACTCGCTTGTCTGAGACGTATTCATTTGTTAATGTCATGATTAGCCTCGAAAGCAATCTTGTAAATCTGGTACCACGACTGAATGATTTAATGACCTTAATCCTTTACTGTAAGCACCCACTTATCAGATACAAAACACGCTCATCAATAATATACTAACGATGAATGTGCTTATAAATCGTTCAAATATGTATCAAATCAGTAACCGGTCATACAAATTTAGCCGAAAACACGATAACATATCTGAAACTTTAATATCAAAAACGTGTTATATATAACATGCATCTGTCATATTCAATAAAGGTCCCATAAACGCTAAAATAATCGTTTTCAACTTAGTGATAATTTTCCTTGTGACTGCATCGGTTAAACATACTACGAACAAAGCACATTAACGGCTTGTTGAAAGGTAAAATGTTTGACCACCGAGTCAATTAATATTGATTAATATAGTCATAATCGAACTAAAAGCTATAAAAGAGGACCTCAATGATACCATTTGTTATCTTTTTCCGCACCATTGAGCCCAAATCACGCGAACAATCTGTACAGAACATTGCTAGTGTGATATAGCCGAGTGCGACTCTTTCCGTGTGTTCATTGCTGATCATGTGTAAATTTCGTTCAAACAGTTTCTACCGCATGTTAAACAAGCGATTGCTTTGCATTGCACTCCGTTTCAAGACGAGCAGGAAAATGGCCACAGCTCGCTGCTGTCGGCAATTAAGTAATATTGTGTGTATTGACGTGATACGGAAGGTTAAAGTCTAATGTGAACCCTCCTAACGATACCCGTGCCTCTCAAAAACTGATCGGCATCTAAATAAACAAAATTCGCTTTACTTAATGCACGAAGCGAATACAGGGCGTTTAACGTTCGGAAGTAGGCCCGTGTGCCTAATAAGAGTTTCATTACAAAGGCGCGTATGCACAAGAATTTTTATATTAAACATGTTTACCTTAACTTTGTCAATAAATATTTCCCTTGTGTGTCTCAAATCAAACAAAGGCCACGAACGATTAGCAGTGTTTAAATTGTAATTAAAGGGTCGTGGAAACCGCGGATCGAAAACGAGGCTCGATCGATGCACGTGCGTTGTGAAAGAAAAGATGGCGCGGGAAAGACACCATCTGCACGTGCTCTAGGTATGGGTCACCTTGCCAAGCAGGTAACAGAGTTAGAGCATGGTCGCTGCTGATGGCAAGAGCTGTCTTTGTTTACTTATCTGTAATTATTTCTGGAGAATCAACAGTAGATCTAACACGACTTACACGAAAAGCATGCTCTATTGAGCTACACCTGCAATTTGTGTACATCAATCATGCGGATATACTGGGTAGTTTTGTTTTATATTTTTAGTTTCGAATAAAGGCTGTTAAGATTATATAAACATTGCATTTAATGACTTTATAGGCGTGTCTTTATATACACATGAATTATTTGTAATTAGGTAAACATTTTATATATGTTACATATATAAATATGAATATAATTACAGAAAAAATTCAAATATTGAATATTTTTTCTGTATTATAACCAATACTATTGTTTGTTTTTTTTATATTACATATTATTATAAATTGTTATAAACTATTTGCATTAACCTTTCCACGTTCTACTCATTTAGAACCTAAAAGTTATTACTTATTCATATTATGAATAACATATATATAAATTTATGTTGAATAAATTTATCTTCATATTGTTTATATAAACAACGTAAATTATTGTTATCATTTATTCATTATTTTAACACGGATTATTTTATTAGCGGATTTTTAAATATTGTTTTCGGGACTATATTTTCTATTTTTTGTATTCCAGAAAAGTATATATACAATAGCAAATAACTGGCTAAGTTCTTTTGGTAAGACCGTTAATATTATTTCGTCCATGCCTTGATCCTGACTCCAACATATTCCAAATTTAAACAAATACAACAAACATATTCTACCATTTTAAAAGAATTTGTTTTTGGTTTCCCATTGTGTAAGATGCTTCTTTTTTCAAATTGTTTTGGTGCTAATACAGCGAGGTATGACAGGATGGTACACGATAACGCTTCTGTTATGAAATGGCAGAATTTCTGCCAATCTAAAGATCGCAGTAACATTGTTTTTTAAAGCTAATTCACCTAAAGAGAAATATAGAAATCGTTGAGGACTGGTCTTTGAAAACTGGTAATAGTGTTTGTATGTTAAAAGTTGTTGTTTAAATTTTTATGGAACAATTAAAAAAATTACAAAAACATTCTCCAACAGAAATTTGCACTTCACAAGTGATTATTCACAATAGATATTTAGAACAACATATTGCGCAGTTGGCAAGATTCGTCTCAGATATAGAAAGAAAAGTTTTGACTTAAACATACGCTTTGACAGGCATTACTAACGTTAAGGCAATGGACTGCACCATGTTAAATATACATCAAACTAACTTGAGGGGTTTAAAAGCCAAGTTGACGCCTATCATCACGTGTAATATCCTAGCAGATACGTACACCGAGTCAGGTACGGAAGCAGGAATCCTGAGTGGGAAACACATTGCTAGACATGGCAAATTGCTGATAGTGCTACAGCTCAAATCCAGAGGGACTTCGGACAAATCAGGGAGAACGGTGTCTTAAATGAGCCCTTTGGGGACCCCACGATCTGTGTTACGCACGCGCAAAGAAGTTACATTCTCACGTGCAAGATGGCGGGTGTCAGTTTCGCGCCAAAAACGAGTGAACCCACTGGCGGTGTTTTTACAAGTTGTTACAGCCTAGAGCGCCACACGGCCCATGTGTGGCTGGACTCGTCTGCCGGCCAAGTTGGACCCAGTCTCCATTAGAACTAAGTGAGAAAAGGCCCTGGATGCGCGCACTGGGAATTGATTATCGAGGTAATTGATAAAATTAATCTTCGTCGGCATAGTCTCATCCACTAATGGTAGGAAGACCTGCCCGGCCGAGTGTGGACGGTTCCGAACAGGGCCCATCTTCGCACCGCGTTATTCGCTGTAATAAAGGAAATTTGTCGATTGTTCCTTGGAAAAGGTGTGAGCACAATTCTCGCATCCCAGTTCCTTTCACACCAACTCGAGGGCGATCTCTGCCCCCAGTAGAAACTTCAATGTCGGATTAAAGCCGCGGCTTGACAACTTCCCCGCGTTGTCTCTGGAAATTATTAAATTCCCCATCTTCCAGTGTAACGCAATCTGTGACCAGGAACTGCGTCCGACATGGCCGCGGACACCATTGCTACAGCGTTTTCCATCTCACACCAGCATCTTTCAAAACAAATAAACGTACCTTGGACTGAAAGTTAGGTCTAAGCTCCCCATGCCTTCGACTGCGTGCGCCGAGCCTAGTTTGGCTCGCCAAGCTCTCGTCCGTTCTCTTTATACACCCAGTAGTCTTACCGCATCAATATTTTAGTAGAATTTCATAAATAATAGAACGAATCACCTAGGTTTCGAGACACTAGAGCTAAATTGCTCGTGACGCGTTGTCATAGCTTCAATACACTGACATAGTCAAATATAATTGAGATTTGCAAATTAAGAGCAGATTTTTCAACCCGGACTGGTCAAGCGTTTTATTCGGGTGGCGCAAGCAGTCGTCGTAAACGTTGAGGTAGGAGCTGGTGACAGCCACGTCACTGATGTCGACATGTCTTTTGAGACCTGCTCGCGGACGACACAATCGGAGCATGACAGCTTGCAGTGATTAGTGATGAGCTGGGCAGGAGCGAGCACCATACAAGTACATTACAGTGTCGTGTGATGCTTGGGGTCGTCGAGGGAGCTGGAAGGGGGGTCGGGAACGGTGGTGGGCGTCGGGGGAATGTCGTCGTCTGTGGACGGCAACGCTGTAATATAGTTGAGTGGCTTACGGAAAGCATAAATGGCCTGGCGAGCAAACACATGATGAAATGTAAAAGAGGATTTTTTCCCTGTTTTTACATCAATGCCGCCTGACATGATCTATTCACCGACAATAGCTACGACGTTTTCGCCGTGGAACCGATGACGTCACAATATAAAGAATTATTAATACGAATTATACGGCGGGGGATATAATTCTTTCTACCATCACTGACATTTGTAATATGATGACCGGGTTGGGAAAATGTTAAGAATTCCGTCTTATAACGTTGGATGGATCCAGCAAAATTTAATGGTTCGTTATATTGCCTCTTGTTATTATTTGTCTTCTTCTAACGAGGAAGAATAAGACAGCAAAGCTATTACGTATCATTACGTAAATGAGAAGAAATTAATACAAGGCATAACAGTCATTTATTGTTTGGCATTACTCTGTGACAATTATAACTATCTAATAACTACATCTAAGAGGCTATCATTTCCAGGGTAATAAACACTATGTCGTAATTGTACATTGTATGTCCTCAATAACAATAACAATGATCTTTAATCATTTAAATGGACCTGTATACTGATACAAGATATCGGGATTTATGATTTTTTCTGGGGTCTTTGTGGTGAAAGACTGTGAATCACAATTTCATAACAAATATCCCCAAACTACTTATTAACCAGTTTTATTGTTGAGTATAAACGAAATGTCGTTACGTTGCAGTGGGCCTCGTTAAGTAGGTTTGATAAATTTATATTTAATGTCCAGATTAACGAGTGTCCGGATATAACGTATCCAGCGTCGGCATTGGTTTTGGAGAAGGCGGTTCCACTGTGTAATGTGTGCAAATGTATTTGAATAGTATGCGAGGTAATTTGATCAGATATGGCATGAGAACTAAAACCACTAACAATTCTACGTATTTGCAGTGAAATTACAGTGTGCGTGCCCGGATTGTGGGGTTTACACTCTAAGGATAGTTTGTTTTACCGATTGTAAGTGACCGCGTAAGGAGGTGCCGTTTTACAGAAATATCGACAATTGAAAATGTCCGGTATGGATGGTTTCCAGTCTAAGGATGTTTCACTTAATGCCAAGTTTCCAGTCTAAAGGGGTTATGATTTACAGAAATCTCCGCAGAAGTGAGTGTCCGGAATATAGTGTTTCCGGTATAAGGAGGTTTACAAAAACCTACGGCCACACTATGTGTTCGTAATGTAGGGTTCAATTTTAAAGGGCTTTACATTACAATAAAAAAGGCGAAAAAGTAAGTTTTTAGTCTAGGGGGATTAACGTTTCACAAACGTCGGCAACAGCAAGGGTCTGGAATGCATAGTTTCCGGTCTAACGAGGCTACACTCCCAGAACCCGCCACAAAGCCTGCAGACCATTAATGTACCAACGAGAGACGCTCGACTTCAAACACACACGTGTGTCCAGCTCAAAGACCAATTCGGTAATTCACAATTACGTTTCCCAGAACACAATTGTAACAATCCGTTAACAAATTATATCCGCAAGATATTCCCTTAGCTGTCCTTACTGTCGGCGACTGTAATCAACAGCCATATGGATTAATCCAACCCCGATAACCTAAATCCCGGAGTAAAGCCCCCCGCCCCTCGAGTCTATTATCCCAGGACGCTGGATAACAAATGAGGGGGGTCGCGAGAACAGCCGGCTGTCGGTGACGTTGTGGACGAATCATACCACGCCGCAACATCGCCGTTAATTATTAGTAGATGAACTGACTGGGCGTTTAAAAGTTTGTTTAGGCATTAAAAGTAACGATTTTTTAATTATCATGTTTATTTGTCAAGATGTTGTGCCATCTATAGTTTGATTACTTAATTGGAGTTATTTATCGATTGTATATTAAATTTCAGTGAGTGACTTTAGTTTTACGCCGCTTTTAGCAATATTCCAGCAATATCAAGGCGGGTGACACCAGAAATGGGCTTCACACATTGTACCCATGTGGGGAATCGAACCCGGGTCTTCGGCGTGAGGAGGACGCTTTAACCACTAGGCTACCCCACCGCCCTATTAAATTTCAGAAGACACAAAATGCCTCATGTGTAACTTTCAAAAAATGCGAAAAATGATATATGTAGGATTAAACATAAAAAATGTCATTTGTTTCTTCTTGATAAATTGTTTTTTGGGGGGTTACCATTCCAGAGCCACTAAGCAGACAGACATGATTTGGTCTGTGTAGGTTGGTTGGTTGTTTAACGCCGCACCCAGCAATATTCCAGCTATATGGCGGCGGTCTGTAAATAATCTAGTCTGAACCAGACAATCCAGTGATCAAGAGCACGAGCATCGATCTACGCAATTGGGACACCATGACATGTGTCAACCAAGTCAGCGAGCCTGACCACCCGATCCCGTTAGTCGCCTCTTACGACAAGCAAGTGTTGCTGAAGACACTGCATGAACACACGCTAACACTACCTACGATCAGTCACCCCGGTATTTACAAGAAACTATATATTATTAAAATGTTAAGGAGAAAAACAAATAAATAATAAATCTTAAATCTTAATGAAAAAATACACCCAAATAAATCGATATTTAGACACTGAACAGTAGATATATCTAGACATAAAACTTACGAATAAAACATATTATTTTTTCAAGCCAAATTTTGTAATTTACTAAAGTAATTACCAATTAATTTATAATAGCGGCAGTGATAACAGAATCAGGAATCGCACAAATTTACAGGTTATAATGCATATACATGATTCAGTTAGTTAGATGTTCTCGCCTTGATGCAAGTTGCATGAAGAACCCGGAAGTCAATGAGTTGTTAAATAATAAAACCCTTTCATACATATAATTGCTAACAGTCACATGACAAGTTCTAAAAAGGTTTAAAAGTTTTATGTTTTGTTTATTGTTGAGATAAAATTCGCTCAATTTGTCGACAGTAATTGGTTTTGTTTAATCCCCTCCCCACTATGCCTGTCTGTGGCAGTTTATGCATATTCTTGCATATTGTACGAGCGCTTCAAACACTCTTGTGGCGTCACTACACACAAAATGCCCAAAATATAGTAATGTTTCACACCTTGCGCAGCAGGTTCAGTTTTGCTCTTAATGTACATGAGTAGTATATTTATTACATTAATTGTAGAGTCGAATGATTTTTAAAGTGAAGGAGGATTATTTTCACACACAATAGCACACACACATGGGTTGACGATGGGTTGAATTCAGAACGGGTATTATCCAAGGGAAATAACTCTGCTTGCTCTGAAAGGTTTCTTCCGCATCGCGAGAACAACGCACGCTGAGAACGCTTCACCCCATGAGAGGTGGTTCAAACATTACAACTGATGGAGCTACTTCAGCTGCTGCTGCTGCTGTTTGAATTATTAACTCATCTCAGGATTAATCAAATCAGTTTTGATAGCCAAAGGTTTGGACGAAATCTGTCTAACACATAATTATGTGTCGTATTCTCCGCAAGCAGTTCAAAAGTCAGTGACACGTTCTCGATGATAGTTACAAGGTACAGACTATGGCCAGATATTCACATTTCTCTATGCTTTTGTTTTCTTTCAAAAATTGATAGACAGGAAAATACGTGAGACACAGACACCAACACTCATTCTCTCTGTGTCTCTTCTCTCTCTCTCAGCCTCACAGTACCTGAACCACATTATTGCCCTCCCACCCACACCCTTACTGAAGCCCTAAATGAAGTGAATGAGTGAATGAATGACTTTAGTTTTACGCCGCATTCAGCAATATTCCAGCTATATGGCAGCTGTCTGTAAATAATCGAGTCTAGAGCAGACAATCCAGTGATCAACGGCATGAGCATCGATCTGCGCAATTGGGAACCGATTCTAAATGAAGTATAGCAGATTGCTTATTGTAATTATAAGTATATGCTGTACAGAATAAAAAGAAATGGACTATTTACTGTATATACAGAAGTACAACTTCTTTGTCAGGAAAATTGGATTAAGTTGAATCAGTTCTGGCATTGGTTGATGGAAATTTTTTTAATTTGAAATCGCCGACTACATGTTTCCGAATCAATTTATAATTCAAATTGTGGGTGAGTTTCATGTTTCTAGACAATTTCGTTACGGGACATATCCAGTATGATTTTTGCCAGGACTTATTGAATTGCGCTCCTCAATTTCGAGTGATCATTTATACAATCTAACCTGCCTCTGGTACATGTATTATTCAAACGATTAATGACTTGATAGCAATGAAGTGATGCCCGGAGTTTCTATAACGGTAAATGTTCGCTGTCAATTACGATAATGATGAAAAAATATTTAAGGGGAGAGTTACAATAAATCTATATAGTTGTAATATGTCAATTGCTCCTATCGAGAATATGCACCTGAGTTTTAAAAATATTGCATTACCGTACATTTTACGACAATGTCGAAATCCTTTGGGTGTCCATATGTTTTGATGCACGCGTCTACAGCTCGCCTAAAAGCCATTACGAGATGACAGTTTTCAAAATGCGTCGCTTAGGCACTTGAGAATATTACACCTGTGTTATTTACAATTGCGAGGGGACGTGTATTAACAAACGATATCTTTCACCAGTCAATTCGCAATTACTCAAATTTACCGACACACGCGCCACACACACGACCAAGGGGAGATAACTCTTTAAGCAATCAGCGATCACAAAGACTTGCAATGGCACGATCGGTTGGGTTCGTTCCCAAAGCGCGAATCTGTTTTAATGGAACAGGTATTATTAGGTTTCATCAAGTGCCTAATGAATTAAACGTCAGGTAGTGGCAGATTAGTACACGAGATCACGGGGTTTGAACACCTGTGAGGACCGCACACCTGGCCAAAGACGTGCGCGTGATGGCGCTGTTTATGACATCACTCCGACGATCTGATTTTACCTTGATTGCTAGTTGATTAATTACAGACGGCGCTAACACAACTGATTCCCCTTGGGTCACTGTTAATCGTCAGGACGGCGATCGGTAGAGATCGTTTTCAGTCGATGATCGCGATCGTGCTCTGTGTGAATTCACGAGTAATTATCATTGATGCACGATTGATTTACACATTTCGTTTTAATTTCTGATAATTCACTTTACCTCTATCCCACTCAGACATTTCCCCTCCACGTTATGGACAATCAATAACAAAGTAATCCCACAGTAATGACCATTTCGTGAAAGTACAGATCTCAGTAAAAGAGAAATATGATTTTTGTTGTTGATTACAAGAGTGTTTTGCACGCATTACAAGAGCATATACATTTGTGTTATTGATAAAACATTTAATATTTTATGAGATAAAACTTTCATGTGGAGAGAATAACAATGAAACTATATAGAATAGAGTTATTTTGATTTTTTTGTTTCGATGAAATCTGCATTTATCAAGCTTACCATCCAAGTAGGGAATATTATTTATTTATAAATTCGTAGTTAATTTTTAAAATATTTTTTATCTCTTTAAGAAGTAAATATAAATTATGGCCAGTCAGAGGTCTTTGGCAGTCACTGTTTATAAATATCAAATGAAAGGAACGGTAAAAGGGGACCGCTAGTTAAATACCAGATGAAATCGACATTATTAGCCCTCCAAATTATCCAATTACGGGCTAAAGTAGAATACAAGGCGTAGAGCGGGCACAGCTTACCAGCTGTCTTAAGTGACCAGTGGCTATTGTCCGGGAGGACCGTCGGGCACCTGTTTCGCAGACGAGTCAAATGATCATATGAGGGCGTGTAATGGTCAGTTTACTGATGCAATCGGATTTCTCAGTGGGCGTGTTAAGGGGAAAAGTTAAGTCTCCCTAACATCACAATGACAATTTGATTAGGGATTAAGTTAAACGCACAACTCTATTTGCACACGCATGAATATACTTTAGAAAACATTATATAGCCTTTTAAAATATTTTGTAACTATTTTGACAGACAATAATGATAAAACTTATTTTCACCGTATTTGAATGCTGATAAATAGCTTGACTCATATTACAACGTGTTTCCCTAGAAGCAATCCCAATATTGTTATCATGTAACAAATCTGTAGGTCAAACCAATATATTTGAAATATCGGATAGTCTCATATTCATATCGATGTGAACAGTCCGTTTAAAGTAATGCCTTTATTTCTGTCTACTGACATACTTTGTATATACAAAATGTGAGACAAATATGCTTCGTTTTCTTTTCAAATCGCAGTATCGCCTCAAGAACACTGTTAGCGGCAGTCCGCCATATGGCATGGCTGAACGGTGCTGATGTTTATAGTTTGGGTTTAAAACAACATTCCTACACATCTATCGATTAAGAAAGAGGAAAAAACAATGCAACGAAGTGTCCTTTTACACCTTTCCCTGTAAAAAAGCGACATACGGAATGCACCGAAATCCAATCGAGGGTATCACGTGATCTGGACGCGCAGGTCCGACAAGTGCGCATCTGGGCCCCGAGCGGGGAAATACACACCCAGTCTTTATGGAGGCTCATTGAAGCAATTAATGTAAACTTGGTACGAGACCGACCTGCCCCACGCGACAAATCAACTACATTGCTACCTGTTAGTCGGTAGAAACACCATGTGACGACTCTGAAAAGGCCTTTTCGTCGCCATTACCCCCAACTTTTGTTACGGTATCTATTGTGTTTTCCGGGGGTCAGCTTGAGCGATCCGGGCACGCGAGGCTCGTGCACAACATATGACACGTGCAAACCGTGCAAGATTTTACAGCCGGTGTTGGTCGACAATACCGCTAGATGCTTCGGTGAATTAAATTTGTCAAAGAGATACTTGCAAATGCGCTTTTATTAAGGAAGAATGGGATTTGATAGCTGATACCTTTTGTGGTTCTTTGATGTGTTGGATGTCTGTAGTTTATTTTTGAGAGGGTGAAAATTACTCATGTTTGCTCTGACATTTAAGGAAATATTTACGCTTGACTTCTGTGATAAGCGATACTTGTGATACGGAAAAACTATATCTGGAATATTTGGCTTATTATTTTAAAACGTGCTGATATTTATTTTGTTATGATAAAAGAAATATTCCACGTTTGAAGTTCAGCTTATCTTAGAAAAATTAACTTGGGTTCATTGATAATATAAATTAATGAATAAAATTATGAACTTTAATTGTCAGGAAGGTTATTTATTTCAAATGCACCGTAAAGTACAGATCCAGACGGCGGTGAAATAACGCGCGTATTATCTTGCAAATCCAAATAAATGTTTCATATACAAGTACATTTGAGTTACATAAACTTATGAAATACGTTATCATATTTATTTAAGTTAATTTAAAATATGTTGTATTTTTTTGTAGATATATTCAATCTTGTTTGGAAAAATCGAAAGAATTACATGAAACGGGGATTACTAATTCAAGCTACAAGACTAAATTCCTTCTCGTTAATATTGAAATAACCATCACATAGCACGAAATAAAAACCGTTATAAAGATACATAATATTCGTTGAATTTTTAATCGTGGGAAATGCGTAACGCTGTCATTCAAAACCCGCGCATATTACGGCGATATTTCCGTCTTGTCATCACAATATGATTAAATGTGGTATTTTCCGCTTAGTAGCATTTTTTTGAAAAGTATAAAATTAACAAACGTTTACAAAGCTGCGAATAATGTTTTGTTCATTTTAAAATAAAAATAGAAAATTCTTACATTATTTAGCTCAATCGTAGAGATGCGCACGCTTTATAATAAATTGGGCTTACCTTTGCTTTGATAGTTACAAATATTAATTTAAGCACTTTATATACTAATAACGCTTTAGTATCTGTATTTAAGTAATTCGTTTCCTTAATTCCCTGGTAAATTGATACGACGATTTTAAGACATTTAAACATTTCCGTCTATTACCAGTTCCACAGTTTAGGTTATTTTTAGTTAATTATTTCCGATTTTGATGTCCCTACAGAAACTCCATGTCACTATACGAGAGTTTATCTGTACTAACTTGATCCGCTTGAACGTCATACAAATCTAGTTGAAGGTCAGTCGAAAATGACGTTACATTAACTGGCGGACAATAGAAAGTGCACACTTGGATAGGATTAAATAATCAAACAGTGAAAACTTTATTGCGCTCAACAATCGCTGAAAGATTGTAAACCCGAGCCCCGAAGACAACTCTGACATCCGTATTATATACATCCTCGAATATTAATGTTGTTTGTTTCACTTTTAGCCACTTTCAAATTTGGTGTATGCATTCTTTTACCCGCAGTTGATGTTAGAAATGCATCGAATGTAAGACAAAAGAACTGCATGCATAAAGATAGAAAGATGTCTACTATTGAAATAATTCAGATTTCCATGGCAAAGCGCCGTAATGTTACCAAATTTTTAAATCGGTAAATAAAAGACCACTTAGGCTGTCAGGTCCAATTTGTTAGATTTGAATTGTGCGCATGCAACACGTGCCGAACGTGCGCCATGTAAAGGGTTACATTAGGCTAATTTAAATTTCTTTGTAACGACATTGTTAACCATTTCCGACCTTTGAATGTTTTCAATCTGAGCTACGGGGGATTTTCATGGTAAAGGCCATACTCAGATTTGTGAGACGATCCCATTAAGAACAATCTTTTAATTCATCACAAACACAAACACACTAATTAGTAATCGATAACATATAGAGCGGCTTGGTTCACCCTCTTTGGGAATTAACAAATGTGACTTAAATCATATCATACAGATCGGGTATTTTTGCTTAACCGAAACGAATGCAAAATGCGTCTAATTATTTCCCATTTTTGGCAAAATAAGGCTTTGAACTGAAATATAATAATTTCGATTACAATCACATTTTGGGTATTTAATTCAAGGGATGGGAGATGCATTTGAAAAAACATTAGCGGCTTGTAAATTCACAACGGTTTCTCATGCGCAGATTGTTCGGGCGTGGTCCTGTACTTTGAGGTCTTATTTTATTGAATACAAATTTAATATGACAAATGTTGATGCTGTGCTCCGTGTACAAATGCATACTGATATCAGATCCAGTGCAATTTAGATGTGGAATAAAACATTATATATGCACAGTTATAAAATTCAACGGATATCGACATTTTACATAAACAGCTAACGGGTTGTGAGAAAGTTCGCGAAAATCTCATGTCACAATCAACGTTAACTGTATGACACAAAAATACAACTTTAATTCCAGTAAATTTGGTATATCGTTCGCTCATGTCAGACACGATCATAAATGAATCTGATAACACTTGTTGAGGGACAAGAAAATTTGAATTATCATCATCGAATATAGTAATTCCTATAAACAAAATTTATCATTGATTAAAAGATAAATTAAAACCTAGATGCTTAAAATAAATGACGAAGAAGACTTACGCAGGCGTCCCAGTATAAACTACTTCACGGAAATAAACATCTACTGTGTGTCTATCATCTGAGACGACTGACAATTAACTATCTATTAGGTACAAACAAACAGCTCCCGCTTGATCGTTCAAATCGGAAATTATTAATACATCATAAATAGATAAAGTTGATCCCGAGATGCGTATGGAATTATTTATACTAATTGTTCCGAGGCCGACCCTGACTTGACAGAGAAAATCAACACGGTGAGGCTATATGTTTTGATAAAAATTGCATGGCGTTCATTCATAACACATGCCTAGGAAATGACTCCGAACTGAAAAAAACAACATTGATACACACTTTGGAAAATATCGTGAAAGTTTGAAAATAACTTCCTACCTGATGAGGTGGCATTTGGTGAGGGTGATAAAGTCCGTAGGAAGACATTATCGGCGAAATAGCGGCCGACCCGTGGGGTACTGGCGGAAATCACTTAGCAGACTAGGGCAAGCTCTCTTTGGGAAAGTTCGTCTTCGTTAATAATACAGTTCAACCACAGGTAGGAATTTTAAGGGTGCATTAATAATATTACACTTGGACTGATCAATGGAGTGGACCGGACTCACTGATTGGTCCAGAGTTGGACCAGCTGATATCGGCCGCTTCAGTAATTATGTTACCTGGGACTTCAAAGGTACCGACATAGAAGGCGAGCCTCGTTTTCGATTCCTATACGTGCGCCTACCAACTGTGGCGCTAAAGCGTCTTTGCTATGATGCTACCGAACCGGACTCCTCACAACGATAAACAACAGTCGGAATCATGATTCAATAAACTGCATCCTCGAAACAAATAAAACCCCATCACTCGAACTATTATAACTATCCCCAACCATTATGTACCCGGGGTAGCAATTTGACCATGTACGTGAACATATGTTCCGAGATCCCAGAGGCACAAGCGTTAATTGACGAAAGGTAGCTGTTAATTTGACAGATTCCAACTTAATTAAAACGTAATTATCTTGATAGTTAATTAAATCCCACGTGGTATAGCCTACCTTTAAGTCCAGTTCCATTCGCGATATTCCCGCCTAATAACGTCCTTGCTGCCAAATATATGAAGACAGACCTCTTCTTCCTCCGCTTACCAAAATGCATATGACAGCTATTTTTACCTAGGTACTTTCGTCACAAGCGAGGCTCCCATCTCCTGTATATTCCAACTTTCAACCTCTTATCTTCCTTATAAAATTTTAATAAATATGCGATATTTTGCCATCTCAAAGCATCGGATTACATAGTTCCTCTTTGGCACTATATTCTTCAGCCTACAGCCGGATTACATTACACTGGAAGAATCGGGTCGGAGGAATATTGTTGAAAATTATAAATTTTAAATTGATTATATTTGTAAAATAAAATGGCAGCTATATTGACATACCGGTATAGGGAAATATTAACACCCGCGTTGTAACGGGGCGGGTAAAGTATTGTTTTAAAATATTCATAGAAAAGGTTATTCTTTACCTTATCGTCGTTCCTGTCTTAGCATTACATATATATTCTTGAGGTGGGAGAATAAAAAAGGCGCCAGTATGAGTGTTGTGTGGTAAATGGTGACGTGGCTACCGCCACTGTTGTTACCTGTAGGTGATGCTGTTAATATATCGATGTAAATAAACAGTATTTCTTCATATTAGTAAAGATGATACATTGAATTTATTAAAAAAAACCTTTCTGTGATACTCACAATATTTATATTTTATAATTGATATGTATATTATTTTGCTGTGTGCACGACACTTCGGTTCAAGTATTAACCGGTTTCACTATGATGAAATGTGTAAGTTTATTGTCAATATGCATATTGTCAGATAAATAACGCCCCTGTATCATAACCGTGTTGAAGAACAGAGTGCAGAAAGGTGGATCATAAACATGGTATTGAGCTCTCTGACGAAACTGTAAATGGGCCTCTGTTGTTGTTGTTGTAGCAGTAGTAGTAGTAGAAGTAGAAGTAGTAGTAGTAGTAGTAGTAGTAGTAGTAGTACTACTACTAGTAGTAGTAGAAGTAGTAGTAGTGGTAGTAGTACTAGTAGTAGTAGTAGTAGTAGTGGTAGTAGAAGTAGTAGAAGTAGTAGTAGTACCCATTATCATTACGGAAATGGAATAGAACAAAGACGATTAATAATTATGACAGGAAAAATACAATAGTAACGTAAAAATCATTACAGTCTAGCTGATGGTGGGGGTGACATTATTGCAGCAATAAAAATACATGTACATTGTTTTTGCATATTGTAGAAACATTTAATGAAGTTCGTTTATATACAAATGTTCATGGGGATGCTAGAGAGCCATAGGCGGTCTGATGAGAATCTCCATCAACTGCATGAAGCAACAAGCAGCCACGCCAGAACCCTGCCGTACACCAGCGTCTGTATGTACTCGTGTAGTGTTTTGGATTGAAATATTAATAGTGTGTTGATTCATTGGGAATGATGGCTTACGATATAGTAAATAATAAATCCGCGATTACCACAGGCGCAAAATACGACAGTTATTTTCATTCTTCAGATTTCGATATGCCCTGAACTAATCTGCTTGTAATTTGCACAAAGACGTCTTGACAGTTTAAATTGTGTTCGTATCTTGGGTTTCTAAGGCGCTACTTGTCAGCTGGATGACAGAATACCTTGAGTATCAGGGAAACTGTCGATGTCTTTGTGTTTTGATAACGGAAATAATCTCAATCGCCACAACTCACTGTGATGATTTCAATGAGTGAGTAAATGTCCAATGACCGTCGTTAAGTGACCAGCAATAACAGGATACTTCTACTACTACTACTACTACTTCGTTTACATAGCGCCTAGTATCCATCTGACTAGTTGCTCACTGGACGCTGTAATCAGAATCTGATTATTATTACCCGGATAACCCAAGCTGCCTGTAAGGCGTTAGAAGGTTACACTGACACGACTTTATCCAACCGGGTACCCATTTTCTGCTGGGTGAACAGAGGCAATTTTGAACAAACTCACTTGCCTAAGGTGAGACCACATGTATCACATGTGCTTCGTTATGGGGCAGGACTAACGTCCTAGAAACTCTCAGGAGTCTTACTAATCACTAAATGTTTTGAAAATAATTCGTATAATATAAATGCCTTTGAACGCCACCTTGACAAAATATTACCAGAAATACAATCCATAGAACTATAATAAAACCCTGAATAATAGCTTTATCTTTAAGAAATAGTGGCGGAATATTTTTGGACATATAATACACCTAAAGAAGTAAGTCACTCTCCGCAGAAGATTAGTAGGGTTATGACTGGTGGGGTTCCTAGATCCAAGAGAATACCTTAGAAATGAATCCAACTCAAAGATACAATGGTTTGAGCACTTTCTGAAACCGAGCATTGTTCTGAGCTAAATGGTGTGTGTATATATAGAACAGGACAGTTATATTATAAGGGACTAAGGCTTAGTCTAGGATGTGGCTTATGTTAAACATCTCGCCTGGTAACATTGGGATACATGTATGTTTATATTTATGTAAATTAAAATTTATGTAAACCATAGTCTTGCAATATATTTCAAATTTCAATGACGTGTTTTAAGTGTATGGTTTTTATTATATGTTGCTAAGCAGCCTCTCTTATGAACGCCTGATTGATAACATTCGCATGATTCACGTTCATGATGGTGTGTACTGTGAGTTTCTGATCAGATGAGCAGTCACTATAGTTTGGCTTAAAAACCCCACGATGATTCTGATGTGATCTCATGTTGTGTATCATTTTCTAACTGTACAACGGCAGCTCTGTTGATCAAGAAATATCGATTGCCAGTTTGGATACGTATCGTATCTGTTGTTACGGCAACCCTCGTGTGTATGGAATCAGATAAGGGAAAACACAAAAAACGCAAACACTGAAGGCAAAAATACATCTTCATACATGTACATTGTCAGAATTGGCTGTGATCGCGTTAAAAGAAAACAATTCCTTGCAATTACTTGATACAATATTTTCTTTTATGAAAACTTGTTTATGCAATACAAATTGTTGAGAATATTTCCCCCCCAAACAGCTCTGGAAATATAAAACTGAGTATTTTAACATTTTCCTTCCATTGTTGGTACGTGTCTCTCTCAGTTCATCTCAAATCCAAAATTGTTAACACTGCAAGTAAAATCGATGGAGTCAAATTTGAATGTTTATCATCAATATATGAGCGGCAAATCGTGATTCAAGCTGTCAAAATCATACCTAACTGTACTCACTACTTAAATTCGGAATACAACCTCCTTCCTTCAGGCCGCCGATACAAAGTTCCAATTGTGAAAACTAAGAGAGCCCGTGCATCCTTTATTCCAAGTACCATATCTCTCTTAAACAAATGTGAAGATA
>VKKT01000455.1:199854-210246 GCA_008038995.1 Haliotis laevigata | reverse complement strand
CATGACCCCCCTAGCTCCCCCAGAACAAAATCGGAGACCCCCCAAAATATGAAAAATCATTATCATTCGCCTGTTAGATTTGAATTGAGTTTTATTTGAGCAACGTCCTAGAACTTCAAGCAGTATCACTTCGGAGGACACCAGAAATGTGCTGCAGAGATTGTGCCCATGTGGGGAATCGAAAACGTCTTCGGCGTGACGAGCAAGCGCTTTAACCACTAAGCTACCCTCCGCCCCGCCACGTTTGAAGGGAGGAGACTGTAGTCAGTAAATCTGTGTATATTTTTGTGAATCTTCGTAGTTTTGTAAATCAACTACGGGTAAACCAAAGGTCGTTTTATCTATTGAAATTTCTGTATCTATGTGGAAGTGGTTTTTCGGCTTTTATTTATTTTTCGCCTGATTAGTAGCATTCATTGGAATAAACGGTTAGTCAACAAATGCAACATCAGAACTACTGGAGCCGTTAGTATGAGGTCACTTAATGGACCTCCTTCAGGTCTCTCACAGTGTGATAAAGAAACCACACAAGATTCATGGATACTGTCACATCAAAACATAAACAACAGTACTCAGTAATGCTTTTTCCTGGTCAGGACACGACAATTACTTCCGCTATTGGACAGACCGGCCTCCCACAACAGATAGACGAATTCACGTATAACGTGTAATCATTGTGGAAGGAAGCCGCTTTTTAGAAATATCCTAAAAAACAAATTTTCTCCAAAATTTAAATTGCTAAAAGGAGCCTGACATTATATAGCGACAAATCGCATAGGATCTCAAAGCGTAGGATAGTCATTTTGATTAGCATGGTTTGCCTTTGGTGAGAAGAAGATATAGGCTCCGATCAGGCTTAAAACATAAATATTGATTACTTGGTGAACCTTTGCGTTTTTGTAGGTCATAAAATATATTCGTGTAGAAGCTCCTCGCACTTCGTGTGCATCTAGCGTCGACGTGTTGATGTGTATCCATTAGTTACACTAACGCACGGTTAATTCCTTGGAATAAGAAACCGTTGCGATTGTCACTCTCGTGTCAATAAGAGCTGATTAAAATGTCAACTCCCGTGAGGATATCCCAGGTTATCCCAAACCCCATGGCGATGGGTTTATGCTGTCAACGCGTGATGATAGCCAGGAACAGCGAGACCTTCAGGAGGATACTTGGAAGGGGCTCAACGTCTTTGGGGATGCTGTTCTTTTGATGATGGGAATATTAGAACCGATAGGTGGGGTGATGAAGCTACGCAGAGGGATCAACACTCTCACTATAACGGTATATATTTCACCTTAACTTCATATGCAGGGCCGCATGTCAAAGAGATTTATATGAATGGAGAATGAAGCTTTCAATAACACCAGATGCATCAATCTACAAGGAGGTTCCAGAGGAATGTAATGGGGAAGGAAACTATATCTCTTCAAGACGTGTGCATTGTGTCGATGGGTGAACAGCCGTGAAAGCCTTCTGATAAAGAATCAGGTTCAAGAAATACAGCTTTATAAGGTTGATGTAGGCTGTGTCCTGATGCGGCATGGGATTATACTCACTCATCTCACATGTATTGTGACAAATATTCATTTCTTTGCATGTCTTTTGTTATTTCAATGGTTTTTATCATTGTTTTTAGTGAAATATATATCGGTGCATGAGTGTGCGTGTATGTGTGTGTGTGTGTATGTGTGTGTGTGTATGTGTGTATGTGTGTGGTTGCATTTTATTATGCCAGTGGGGTCCAAATACATCTCTGAAACAAAGGACAAAGGTCAATCACATTTCTCAAATCTACGGTTAAGTATTCAAAACCCCTACTAGAACAACGTCTCTGTGAAATATACACTGTCTTAGAAAATGAGCAACACCATATAATATCATGGACTAAATATAGCAAAGAAAGGGAATGACTTCTACGAACAATGCTTAATCATGATCAAGAATTTGCTACACTCTCGATTTGCTACACTCTCTAAAGAAGAACAATTCTCAACAATTTTCAAGTCCTGAAACAATTTCCAAAATATGTCATCATATTTACAATTTCAAATGAATTCTGTGTATTACCATAGTCTCCTCATATTGTTTCCATGTCATTATACTACATATGATGTGTGAATATTGTTATAATGTACAGCATTTATGTGTGAAATGTATCTGTATTTCTATATCGTTGTACCTACTGTATTTGTAGTTTATAGAATACTGCCACTGTTCCTTCATGGAATGCTATGCAATAAATATCTTATCTTATGTTATCTTATCATGGCACACAACATGACAGTACCTTCTAAAGACACTACCGAGGATAATGTTTCCTGTATCACCATTATTTTACCACCAAATGAACCCGTGAAGATCCGGGTTAGAAGTGATCTTCAGAAACCATGCTTGTCGTAAAAGGCGACTAACGGGATCGGGTGGTGAGGCTCGCTGACTTGTTTCGCACATGTCATCGTATCCCAATTGCATAAATCGATGGTCATGCTGTTGATCACTGGATTGTCTGGTACATACCGCCGCCACACAGCTCGATTATTGCTGAGTGCGGCGTTAAACAACCAACCAACCCAAAACCACCAGATGAACTGAACAATTGCTATCCCGTCGGCACACTACTTTGTTGCATGTATCGTACATCACACCTTACATCATCAGAAATGTTTAACGCACATCCGTGTTGTGTTTACGTGTCCGGAGGGACGATGTGGTTCTGGTTGTGTCCAGCGCTCTATAATAAATGCAAAATTGCTACAAGCAGGGATCGTTATGCAATTCCTGAAGCATGTGTTCATGACTCATTATCAAAGACAGTGTTTGCATAAAAGGTCGGGATATTGTGACCCATAAGTGAATCAAGGCAAGGCAAGTGTTCATCTAAATATACGCGGAAAAATATACATACATGTTCTGTAAAAAGACAAAATGCCGAATTTCATCAATGTGTTAAATGATGCGTCGAATTTGGAAATTTTCTTCACAGGTTTACCATCAAAACGTTTTAAAACGTGACCCTTCGCCGACTTCTTGGCCAAATTTCCTGCACCTAATGTCACAGTGGATATTACCTGTGTACAGGCGTGAAGATGATCATCGACTTGAAGAGTTATGAAAGGGGAGTAACTCCCGTAAAGTCTCCCGCTTGCATTCAAGCTGTGCCGTGTAAGCCAGTCCGAAGCAAAGGTTGGATTGGTTGAGCCTGACAATTGCTCACTCTAATCGATAACCCTTTGTCATTGGATATTGGGGGGACCGACAATTCTCCTAGATTCGCACAAGAACTGTTATTGGCTTTTAGGCATTTTGCCTGTTGTCAGTGAATGGACAAGTTTCTAAGATACAACCATTGCTTGCATTCAGCTTTGTCTGCCCAATTTTGCCCTAGGTGATAGTGGGGTAATTTCTACAAGGAACCATGGCCTTTTTCAATAGAATTTGGCTTAGAAGAGAAATTATTGCCAATTTCGGCTGCCTATCCTTTCACGAATCCAAATCCTACCGACGGAAGCATTGTAGCGCATCATTCGTAGCTTGATTATTTGGAATTGTCTGTTACAATATTGACGGCGTATGGCTTGTGGGTTGAAGCTGGAGGAATACTTCGGCTACTGATTTCAGAACAGATGACGCTTACATCCATGGATTCTTCCTTTTCTGTAAATTTAAATTTAAGGTATTCATATATCATCAAATTTGAAGAAATATTTTTTTTCATTCCATCTGCTATGAGATATAGCTCAGTAATTGTTTGAATTAAATTCTCTCATTAGGTGGCAGAGGTGCTCTTATCAGTTACTGAGGGAATAGTATTACCGCCATGAAGAGTTATACAAGGGGAGTAACTCCGCTCAAGCCGCCTATTAGAATCCAAACAGCTTTGCAATAAGTGCAAATTAAGTACCTAATAACTGAAAATTATTACTTATTTAACTATATTATGTACTGACGTTTCCAATATCCCTTGGTAGGAGTTTATCGATCTGACCGAAGAATTTGCCACAGTCAAAGTTTGTTTTTTGTTTGTTCGTGTAACGCCGCAATCAGCAATATGCCAGTTTTATAGAGGCGGTCTGTAAATAATCGAGTCTAGACCAGTGATTGACATCATGAGCATCTACTCAACTGGGATACAATGGCATACATCAGTCAAGTCACTGCAGCCACCTGTGCTAGTCACCGCCAACTACCACAACACAGAACTGTCGATTTGAGAAGGGAAATAACTGGTATGACTATGAATGTGAGGACGCACGTGCGTTCCATTCCTCTAGTGGACCAATTGAGCAATACATCTGCATGGAAATAGAATAAACACATGTGTAAAAACAAATTCTGCAGCTACCGTGACACTTTCACTGACGACATGTTTAAACAATAAAGACAATCATATATTCTGGTCTACTATACATAATAAACCTACATGGGTACAATGTGTGAAGCCCATTTCTGGTGTTCCCGCCACGATATTGTTGGAATATTGCTAAAAGCGGCGTAAAACTAAACTCAAACACTTCACGGATCTTACCATCGAAAGCACGTGTCTGTTGGGAGTATTCCCGTGAAGAAAAATTTTGTTATTACAGTATAATCTCCTTGATGTTGTTGTGCCAGTACTAGTGTTGTTATCAGGGATTAAGTCACTGGGTGCAGTAACTTCTGAACTATGTTGTGGAATATGATTTAATTTGAAGGTAATCCCCCCAAGCTCACTCCTGTGTTTTTACAATTCTACTTCATGGGAACTATTCTGTTGTTGGTCAACAAAAACGACTTGATGAATTATCTGCACATTATAATATATCGACATTGATAATTAACATTGATAAAGGTAAAGTCATAGTAGTCGGAAATTGTGGAAAGCTGAGACATGATGAAAACTTACTGCTGTAGAAACAGTGTCAAGTGAAAAATATCTTGGTGCTCAGTTATCTTGCCCTGGTTCTTGGGCACACTAGTCATTGACTCAACGAGCATGGACGGTCACGTAGTTCATAAGTAATATTAGGTCAACATTCTACCTTGTCTACTGATGAATGCTTCCACAATTTGGATGTTAAAGTGCTTGCAATTTTAACGTGTAGTTCGAAGGTCTTGAGATTCCATGCCTCTCCAGAAAACATTCATGAGAAAATCTGTAGAATTCTTTTTGGGGTAACATAAATATACACCAAATTTCTAAGATTTAGGTTTTGGTTAAGACTAACGTCACAAAAACGTAATATGCTATTAAGTAAAGCATAGGCCTCAACACAGACAGACAGTGGTGGTGTTTGCTGCGCCTTTAAGGTAAAATAATTTATTTTCTCTTACTGATTTTCAGAGGCATGGCTTCTACAGAGTGTTGGAAGTACCGAAGTATTCTTACTCCAATTCAATCAAAGACAATGGGAATCAAGTTCGTAATGAAAACTAATAACCTTGAATTGTATTCTTCCATAAAAGATAACTTTCAGTATTATAACTACATTAGATATATTGATATCGGAATATTTAAAATTAATATCGTACTGCTCCTTTATTCACAGTCTCATATTAGAAACGGGCAGATATGACAAAACACCAAGACATGAACGTTTAGATTCTTTGTGTATTTCCCCCATAGTTGAGGATGACTTATTCCTCTTCTGTGTAGTGTTTCCATTGTATTCGTATTTCCACTCCAGTGTTATTTCACAATATTATCACATGTTTCCAACTCTCAAATTGTTTGAAATTACATTTCACCTTATATCAGTAGGATAACTGTAAAAATGTAATTCTTTTTTCAAAGAAATACCTGTTGTTTAGCAGCATCTGGTATTGTCTGGGTTATATTAAATACCGTTATAAATTGCCAGTGCACTGTTTGTACTCAGCGGTCTTGTGAATATCAGGCTGTCATTGGCCAGAGGCCCCGTATGTAAATGAAATTCTCACTACTACTACTACTACTACTACTACTGCTGCTGCTGCTGCTGCTGCTGCTGCTGCTGCTGCTACTGCTACTGCTACTACTACTACGGGACACGATCCCGTTAGGCGACGATGCTGAAGACGAATTTTAACGCGGATCTTCACTTCCCTGACTAGGAGCCAGGGAAAATATTGATAGTACTGCACATAGTACCATGTACTGGTTCATGTGGACGCTCAATCAGTTACTCATGGAGACTTGTACGAAATGAATATTAACCATTTGGTTGTTGGGGTGTTTATAAAATGGGCATATGAATCGAACGATATTAAAACGACTGATGTGTAGTTATCGACTTGCAACATAATAGATCAGATAACCGTTTCAACACAACGCAACGTAGACATGGCAAAACATTATATTATTTAATGTTTTAGCAAATATGATATCTTATATAATTTTGCAGTTGATGACTTGGATATCATTGGAATATGTACACATGATCAAAAGTATCGCAACACCCCATATTTTTCATATTATCAATACGGTACCATGAACCATACCAAATGAAGTTTTCCAAACCTCGGTAGTTTATTCAGAGAAGAAAATATGACACAAAAAGTTTATTCTTTTTGTAGTGCGGATAACTATTGGGTGTATGACGTTAGAAAGTGCGGCCAGTTTCAAGATTCCAGTATACAGTCCTCAAGATTGTCAATAACAGAGCACAGTGTCAATATCTGGTGTAATCTCCGCCATCAGAAAAAAACATCCCTGACCCTCCTTCTCAGTGACTGTATCAGACGTTGAATTTGACGTTGAGGTATTGGGTGCCATTCATGATAGAGTACTTGTTCCAGTACATCACGATTCTGTACTGGAGAATCTCTTTGGCGGATTCTGCGATACATAATGTCCAAACATGCTCTATAGGATTGTGATCTGGGACCCTGGCGGACCAGGGTAGAGTTTCTACAGCCTCTTGATGTAAGGAAGTACCAGCGACTGGTGCCCGATGTGGCCCAGCAACGTCGTCCATGAAGACTGCTGAGAAGATGGTCATCAGAATGTGGTACAACAACCCCGTCCCGGATGTTAGTGATGTACCGTTGTCAGATTTTGTAAATAGTCAAAAGTTCAAGTGCACCGTCATGTGATCCGAACTCCTCCACCATCAAGGAACCAATAACAATTTATACATGCGACTCTTTGGGTAACAACTTCTTGTTTGTTATATAGAGATGAGCCCTTACACCGAAACGTTGCTCTTATGCAATAAACAAGAAGTTGTTATATACATTAAGTTGTATGCCTTATTAGTAACTCACCAACGTCTAGAATGCCAATCAGACATAATGAAAACCCCTCTTCACTGTACTTGTTCCAGGATATTCCGTTGTGTATATGCAGTGGTTCTACGGCGCCAAACACCACCTCGACCATCAGTCAAGAACAAATGACATCGACTTTCGTTGGACCAGTGGACCTTGCCCATGACGTCACATTCCAGTGAAGTCAAGCCTGACACCAACCTGCTTGTCATGCTGCTTTGTGCTGTGAGGATAAGGGATTTCTGATGGGTCGTCTGGTTCTATACCCGGCCGATTTGGGGCGATTTCGGATCGTTTTGTTGGACAAATGTGGAAGCCAGTCTGCCACTTGACATCAACAGATGAAGTGTTGTGATTTGAAAATGACTGTATTCTACCTTGGAGTTGTCACTCGGGGTCGACCTGAACACTGACGGTCCTTAACATCATTAGTTTCCTGCTGTTTTGTGGTCAGTTGGCTGGTAGCCGTGCCCTCAATGGCATGCCAGCATTCCACACACAAATACCGTGCCATCTTAGAGCAGTTGGCATTAATTGATTTTCCAAGAACTTGGAACTGAAGCTTAATATTTCCTTAAGAACAGTCCTAGTATGGTGATCTACCTTCAGTTGTTGGCGACCTATAGCCCGTCTCTTATACTGTATTGTCTTCTATAATTGGAATGTTTTAGCTTTGCTCGCTAGTTTTATATTCATAGCTGTGATTCTCTAGTGTTTCTACTGTCCATCGTTGACATGTTTTAATCTTCAAAGTATTTTCCCTATTTATTATATAATTTTTTTTGCCACGATATGGCTGAGATATTGCCGATGTGACGTTAAATATGAACTCACTCACTCACTCACTTAATAACGGGTACACTTATTGCACGTGATGCTCACCTTTGATTGTAGCACGTGCGTATCTGATACCATTGTACGGTGCACCCAAAGGGTCAACTTTATCGTACAAACATAAGGATGCTATGAATATGATGGCTATATGGGGGTTCAAAATAAGTGTTGTGTTATTTGTTGTCATGTGTATATATGATGATGGTGGTTGTGACGATGTTGGTTACTGGGAGATCCTGACGAATCTGAAATTGGTCACTTCATAACTTGTTATTACTTGTTAATAAAACGACGTACATGTCTAAATGGGGTCCCTATCGTCGTAACCGCTGCAATTCGCCCTGGAGAGTTGTATTCCTAACATATACCTGACATCTATGACTTGACTTCACTCACTCACTAACATTTGGACATAAAAAAGTTTTAGCAGAGTGACGTTGCCACCAATAACCCCAATTATATCAGATTAATTCTGGTCACTGGCCGATTTTATTACCGTCGATTTGACCAAGCATCTGAGTCAGACCTGTCCATTGTGTTCCAATATTAATCAATCAATGCATGAACCAGTGAAAATGTGGCCTATCCAACCAGTTGCTTCCAAGAATGCCCCACGGTTGCCCTTCTACTGGAACACGCTAAGGTGAAGATGAATTCACCCACAGGGTAAGTTAGTACGGGGTTCCGAAGTTCCCCTGCCAACGTGACCCCTGTCAGTGGAAGGTTTATATTGAGTAGGATAATTTATTATGATTGCCTATAATGTTTGCTGGGTCATCAAATACCAAAATGACCCTGCTTACCAATGGCCTGTTTATGTCCAGTAGAGAAGGATGTTGGGATGGTGTTGTCGGTGGAGCAATCAGGGTCTTTATTTGTTTTACTGCAACACTTTGCTCCGCTCAGTGTTATCAAAGATATACTTCAGAATATAGGAGGCCACTCGTAGCACGGCAAACCGCTGTGGCTGTTCTGATATGTCAGCACAAGGCATTCAGAGCAAAACCAAATACAGATCAAAATTGACACAAATTATATTCATGTTAAAACTACCAAAACGGCCGATGATGATTCACCTTCCGTTTTGATGAATTATAGAATCAAAGCTATATTTCCGCGAATGGTTCCAGGGTACTGAAACTTATAATTAGAATCACAGGATTAACATTAGGTATTTTTCCTTTTTTTAAACAGTTCAAACTTAAATCCATCAGTCTCAACTGAAGTATGTTTCTTATGAGACATTGTGAGATACAGATTTTCAGAATCATGTTCAGAAACATGTGAACTCTTACATTTGTGAAAAATGATGGGAAATGATGTCCGATGCAATTTCCTTTGTTAACGTTTACCGCACGATCCTTCCATTGCATGCTGTTATGGTGGGTGCCGTCGGTTGGCCGAGATACGCTCACCTTTTCACCCCAAACCAGGTATCATCACTTTTATTGTGTGATTCATAAACGCAAATTCTTGATATCGTCGAAATTGTACAATCCAGATTGAGATTTCTTATGATTATGTAAATAGTTTTGTGGCTTATATTTAACTGGTATTCTATGACGTCATAACGTGGTGCCAAGCCAAAGGGCACATTTCCAAAGTGTGGATTGAAAAAAATAAGTACAAGAAGTATTCGTACGCATTGACAGATCCTAAAATTTCTTGGCTTTGTGTCTCATGAAATAACGTTTCAACAAATCAGATTGTAGAATACTCTCCCATGTTGTTCACTGAAGACTGAAAACAGTGAATAAACGGGAATATGACCAGAGTACATTTTAACTGTTAGGTAATTCAGTGCTTGCAAACACAGGTTGCTTGTATGCGTGTCTCACTGTGATATTATAATGTAACGGGGTTATGTGACCGTCATCTGTGACGATGATGTCTGACTGTTGTCTCTGAGGTTGGTGTGTGACGGTGGTGTGTGACAGAAGTTACTGAAAGTGTTCTGTGACGGTGGTGTGTGACGCTTATTTATGATTATGGCGACTGACGGTTGTATGTGACGTAAATGTGTGACAGTAATGTGTGACGGTAGTGTGTCACGAGGATGTGTTACTGTTGTATGTGATGTAAATGTGTGACAGTAATGTGTAACGGTAGTGTGTCACGAGGATGCGTTACTGTTGTATGTGACGTAAATGTGTGACAGTAATGTGTGACGGTAGTGTGTCACGAGGATGTGTTACTGTTGTATGCGACGTAAATGTGTGACAGTAATGTGTGACGGTAGTGTGTCACGAGGATGTGTTACTTTTGTATTTGATGTAAACGTGTCACAGTAATGTGTGACGGTAGTGTGTCACGAGGATGTGTTACTGTTGTATG
>VKKT01000455.1:160141-187984 GCA_008038995.1 Haliotis laevigata | reverse complement strand
AACATCACACAATTACATGCTGCACAAACATCACACAATTACATGCTACACAAGCAACACACAATTACATGCTGCACAAACATCACACACTTACATGCTACACAAACATCACACAATTACATGTTACACAAACATCACCCAATTACATGCTACACAAGCATCACTCAGTTGCATGCTACACAAACATCGCACAATTACATGTCACAATAACATCACACAATGACATGCTACACAAACATCACACAATTACATGCTGCACAAACATCGCACAATTACATGCTACACAAGCATCACACAATTACATGCTGCACAAACATCACACACTTACATGCTACACAAACATCACATAATTACATGCTACACAAACATCACACAATTACATGCTACACAAACATCACTCAGTTGCAAACTGCACAAACATCACACAATTAAATGTTACACAAACATCACACAATTACATGTTGCACAAACATCACACACAGTTACATGGTGCACAAACATCACTCATTGGCATGCTACACACACATCACTCAGTTGCATGCTACACAAACATCACACTGTTACATGTTGCACAAACATCACACACGGTTACATGGTGCACAAACATCACACAGCTACATGTTGCACAAGCAACACATAGTTACATGCTGCACAAACATCACAGTTACATGTTGCACAAACATCACACACGGTTACATCATGCACAAACATCATACAGTTGCATGCTACACAAACATCACACAGTTGAATGCTGCACAAACATCACACTGTTACATGTTGCACAAACATCACACACGGTTACATGGTGCACAAACATCACTCATTTGCATGCTGCACAAACATTACACAATTACATGCTGAACAAACATCACACAGTTACATGCTGCACAAAGAAGACAGTTGCATGCTACACAAACATCACAAAGTTACATGCTGCACAAACATCACACGGTTACATGCTGCACAAACATCACACACGGTTACATGGTGCACAAACATCACACAGTTGCATGCTGCACAAACATCACACAGCTACATGTTGCACAAATATCACACAGTTACATGCTGCAGATGTATCACAAACAGTTCCATACTGCACAAGCATCACAATTATACTTACATGCCGCACAAATATCACTCACTGTTACATGCACAGGGACTGCATGTGTTAATACATTGTGCAAATCTGACGACGTCAAAAATATTTTATTGCTTCAAAACAAATACGGAACACAATCAGTCGTGTTACTAGAACAATGGATATACTGACCTGGATTCGAGACCACAGAAGACCTCCCACGTAACGGTAATCAGAGGAAATAGAGTATGGCAGTGGAAAAAACAGTGTGGAACTGTGTCAAAGCGAGAATTGATGATTCGGCAGAATTCTCAAGATATAGGGAGGTAATGTCTATTGCGTGATCAAATTGTTGTATGAAGTGTGAATGAGGATCATAACCCATCTTATTTAATTAGATCTTATTATTTTGATGGCTACGATTATAATTTCGGCTGCTTTTTACAGAATTGACAGCTGTAAAGCAATATTTATGTGAAAATGCTTCTCTGTGTAAAGTGCACCAGCTGTCTCAAGCCCACTTGTCTGATAAAAGAAGGGTCACATCTGCCTGTGGTGTGAATACACCGTAAGATCCGTATTCACGAAACTAACGTAAATGCACACCAGCAACTGCTTGATAAAGAGTCAATCCTACATTTCATCCAGGCATAATTGTCACACTCAGAGAAATTGATCACGGAACTTGCATTTTGTAAACCTGATTACGATGTTCCATCATATTTTAGATATTCAGCCAATTGCAGCTTTCAAAACCCAAGTGACCAGAAAAGCGTTTATCTGATGGGTGTCATGTATAATCTGTCCTGGTTTCACTTTTCCAAACACTATTTCGATCTGCTCATAAAAATGCACTTTTTGGACATTGAAATTCAAAACGAAGATTGCACAAACATCACCTTGTCAGAAACGTATTCGCGCTTGGAGGAGAATATTGGTCTAAATTGGTTGAAATTGACCACTTGCTATGTCCATGTCAGGGTATTAGGTGTACATTCCAGTAAAAGTGAAATTAACGTTTTTGTGAGAAAACGCAGTTGGATCGAAAGGTCATAAGCTCGTGTGTGACAAGAAGAAATCGATACGAATTTTGAAAGGGCATTTATATGTAGCTGCGGCTAACTGACAGTTGCAGTATCATAAGTTACAAGAGGTCTCCGCCGATACATATTTCACAGGAATTGACATTGATGTGTTGTCTTGAGAGTGAAAATGTCACACCGGAATATGCATATGAAGATTGACAGATAGCATAGCTTCATGACCACGAAGGTGGATCTGTTGTCAGAGCTGGACGAGCCTTAAAGGTTAGATTCCTTCACTAGCTGCTGGCGACGCTTGTCTGAGACATCTGCTTGAGATACCTGATAGAGAAAGCTGCTGGAGATATCTGCTTTAGACACATGCTTCAAATAGCTGCTTGAGATATCTGCTGGAGGCACCTACTGGAGACACAAGCAAGAGATATCTGTTTTAGACACATGCTTAGGATAGCTGCCAGAGATACCTGCTGGCGACATCTGCTTAGGATAGCTGCTTCAGACACCTGCTGGAGCTACCAGCAAGAGATATCTGGTGGAGACACCTGCTTAGGATAACTGCCAGAGATACCTGCTGGCGACGTCTGCTTAGGATAGTTGCTTTAGACAACTGGTGGTGTTACCAGATATCTACTGAAGGCACAAGCAAGATATATATGCTGAGACACAAGCAAGACATATCTGCTAGAGACACAAGCAAGAGATATCCGCTGGAAACACATGCTGGAGACACTAGCAAGAGATATCTGCCGGAGACACCTACTGGAGACTTAAGCAAGAGATTCTTGCCGGAGACACCTGCTGGAGACACAAGCAAGGGATATCTGCTGGAGACACCTGCTGGAGACACAAGCAAGAGATATCTGCTGGAGACACAAAACAAGAGATATCTGCTGGAGACATAGCCAAGAGATATCTGCTCGAGACACATGCTCGAGACACAAGCAAGAGATACTTGCCGGAGACACCTGCTGGAGACACAAGCAAGAAATACTTGCTGGAGACACCTGCTTAGGATAGCTGTTTTAGACAACTGCTGGAGTTAACAGATATCTGCTGGAGACACAAGCAAGAAATATCTGCTGGAGACACAAGCAAGAGATATCTGCCGGAGACATCTGCTGGAGACACAAGCAAGGCGTATCTGCTAGACACACAAGCAAGAGATACCTGCTGGAGACACATGCTGGACACACAAGCAAGACATATCTGCTGGAGATACCTGCTGGAGACTCAAGCAAGACATATCTGCTGGAGATACCTGCTGGAGACTCGAGCAAGACATATCTGCTAGAGACACAAGCAAGAGATATCTGCCGGAGACACATGCTGGAGACACAAGCAAGAGATATCTGCTGGAAACACCTGCTGGAGACACAAGCAAGAGATATCTGCTGGAGACACCTGCTGGAGATACGAGCAAGACATATCTGCTGGAGACACAAGCAAGAAATATCTGCTGGAGACACAAGCAAGAAATATCTGCACGGGACACCTGCTGGAGACACAAGCAAGGGTTATCTGCTGGAGACACCTGCTGGAGATACGAGCAAGACATATCTGCTGGAGACTCGAGCAAGACATATCTGCTGGAGACACAAGCAAGAAATATCTGCACGAGACACCTGCTGGNNACACAAGCAAGGGATATCTGCTGGAGACACCTGCTGGAGACACAAGCAAGAGATATCTGCTGGAGACACCTGCTGGATATACGAGCAAGACATATCTGCTGGAGACACAAGCAAGAAATATCTGCTAGAGACACATGCTGGAGACTTAAGCAAGAGATATCTGCCGGAAACATCTGCTGGAGACACATGCAAGATATATCTGCTGGAGACACTTGCTGGAGACACAAGCAAGAGTTATCTGCCGGAGACGCCTGCTGGAGCCTAAAGCAAGAGATGTCTGCCGGAGACACCTACTGGAGCCACAAGGAAGAGATAACTGCTGGAGACACATGCTGGAGACACAAGCAAAAGATAATTGCTGGAAACACCTGCTTAGGATAGCTGCTTTAGACATCTGCAGAAGTTACTCGCAAAAAGATATCTGTTGGAGGCACAAAAAAATATATCTGCTAGAGACATCTGCTGGAGACACCTGCAATAGACACCTGCTGGAGACACTTGTGGGGGCACCTGCTGAGGCCACGCGCTGAGGCCACCTTCTGGACACGTCTGTGGGACACCTACTGGAGACACCAACCGTATACTACATTGTGCTTGTTTGTTTGTTTGCTTGTGTTGTGTTGTGTTTAACATTGCACATGCATATTTACATTATTATTTATTATTAGTATTATTGTTATAGCTTGCAAACACACACAAACTTGCCAAATGGCGCAAGTCTGTGATCATGCATCTCTGAACTACGTCACTGACATCCACACAACGACGGTATCCCTGCTGGACAAACAGTGTCGTTCGGCTTTTATGGGGAATACATAGCTTGGGTGATCTGGTGGTCTTAATAATGTAAACACACTTTCGGAAACAATGCCATACAAACAATGTGTAGCCGCCGTAGGTGTTCTATCGGTTATTTCTAAATATACACACTTCGGTACTTTGCATTGGTTCATCATTGGAAACATTATATCATTCAAGGGTCTTACAATACCAATATTTACTCGGGAGAATATGGAAAACGTCGGCTTCGCCTCGATTATCCATATTCTCCCTCGTGAAAAAACGACATCGGTAATTCTTGAATATTTCTCTCGACTTTCGTCTCGAGAAATATTCAAGAATTACTTCTGTCAAAATGACAAAAAGGTTGAGCAAGTTTACTGTTTAGTACCTTTTCACCACAGTTTGTAGCGATAATTGCGCCAGAAGAGTTTGGAGAGAGCACGGTCTCCTGTGTAGTAGTGTCATGAACGTCTGAAGCATCCACAGTCGGATCTTCTGTTCCATTCACCATGGCGCTGATGGCCTCCTTCTGGTCCTCTGAAGTTCGTTTATAGGTTCTCACACCTGCAAACAGAATGTTTGATATGTAAACATTGTATATATATTTGTGTCGTGCAAAAACGTTTCTGTGTTCACAACAGTGAGTGATTTGGACTTTAACGCCGCTTTCAAGAGTATTTCACTTATATCGCGCCTGTTAATATTGTTGCAGAAGAAAGCCTGTACCGCCAATGTGGTCTGTGACGAGATGAAACCTGCGAGCATCGGGTGGAACTAGCGAACCATGGGTGATACTGCATTGAAATCTTTCACTCCAGTGACGTTATTTGGTTTTGACGATTGCGTAAAATGGAAAACAAATCGACTTTTAAGACCGACGCTATCATAAATCAAAATATTGTACCTTCTACTAAAGACGTCATTCAATAGTTCTTACAATTACCATGATCATTATTTTATGTGCATGTTATAACCGCCTTGTTTCATTTTCAGATTTTTGGAATAATTTTAGAATTTAAACACAGTTTGTAAACCTCACCCTCAACACTGCGGTGGCCCGTTCGCTTCATAATCAGTTGTTCAGGTATTTCCTTTCTCATATAACACTACAGCGGGTCCACACCTCGGGGTGTACTGTAACTGATATGCAATATACTGTACTTGATATACTCAGTCTGTATACTGCATGTGATATATGTGTTTAGGCGGTACTGATCGCAATGCCGCTTGGAACAAAGTAGGTGTAGAGCTCGCCCAACATTTTCTAAACTGCCTCCTTTTTGCTACAATGAATATGTTACTTTACAATACACCGAAGTGACAGCTGCGAGTTATTGGGTGCTCATTGAGTTTCGTGAAGATATTGTTACTCTTTGTAGACATAACAAATGGAAAAAGTTCGATTGTATGATATCTGTAGATTTATTTACAACTGGCGCAGAATGCATGCCAACATGTCTATTGGTTTAATAAAGCGTATATAAATAGAGGCAACAAGACCCTTTTCCCATCGATAAAAACGCTATGCTGAAACAGAGTTGATTGTACAATTCTGACTAAATCATCAGCATGTTTATAAGAATCATTATCATTACAAAGTGATGCTACCAGGTGTATCAAGCCCCAGCGCTGGCACCCATCAGAAACACACGCAAAGGCTAGTCAACGGCTCACCTGAATAGATACGGGAATAAATGGTACTATTAAACATAGGTAATTGCATCGGACACCTTTTGTGTGTCACCGATGACTCACAGTAGGAAATGTCCTCCACTTGTCGACCATTAGACATTTAGGAAGCTCTACAAAGGCCTTGAGTGTTCGACCCTCAACGGAAAAACATCAGAATAGGAGTCACGTGACGCTCTGTAAAATATTGGTAAAAAAAGGCATACTTGATCGTTTCTCAGAACGTTGTGAAATCTAAACATCTAAGGCTAAAGCTGTTGGGATATTGTGTTATTCTTTGAAACTAGACTATTAGAGCGTTTGTTTTTCCACTCTGAATCTCCAAACATAGATCTAAATATAAAACACATGGAGTCGTCTCCCTGGTCTCCTATATCTCACGTTGAGGTGAGTGTGTCAATGTCTTAAAATATTCCTCCTGGGGTTAAAATAGATCTCTACAAACCTGAGTTTGGTGTAAGAGGCGACTAACTGGATCGCGTGGTCAGATTCAGTGACATAATGGTCAGTTATCACTTCACAGAGTCCTGGACTGAACATTTCTAAAGAAGTCTCCACAGAAGGATATGGAATCGGAGACATCCTTCAGTACTAATATGCCACAGCTGACGAAATCTGTCCACTGGAAGGCGCGGGTATTTTGGGTATATGGAAACCAAAACAAATCGAAGACAATCTTTGGTTATATTCAATCAAACGCCATGGAATCACCTGTTTTTTATTTGCTGAGGAGTTAACAAAGCCAGACAAAAAACAAACAAAACAACAACAACAACAAAACTCAACAACAACAAAATACAACTTTCAGGATTAGGCACTTCAGATTATCTCGCCTGATATTGATGGAATATTGCATAAAAGAGGCGTAAAATCAAACTCACTCACTCACTCTTCAGATTAACGGTAAGACCGGGTATGCAGCCTGTTTCGCAAACATTCGGATTTAAAGTTTTTCAAAAAAGTTTTCTTATCAAAAACTTTTTTATCTGACGAATGTGATCTGAATGAAATTGAACATGAACACTAGTCTGTTTTAGTATTCTTACATAATGAAAGCAAAAGATTGCTGACTTTGCAAACAAGTCATTATTTTGCTCAAACATCAAGAGCCAAGATGAGAAAAAAATATATCGGAAGTGTCAGATTGACATAAATCAGTTCACGAAACGCCCGGAGAAAGACTTTATTGCAATGATTAATATGGATCTACAAGCATCAGACATATAAATTTTCAAAATTAATGTACGTAATAGTTACTTATGCTCTATGTTAAAGTCTGCAAAGACATTTAAGCCAATAGAAACACACGTATGTCGCCACGTCGATCCCCCTAAAGACTGTTGACGCGCTAAGCCAGTAGCGTATTCCAGTACAACTAACCTTGGCTTGAATGAAATATGGATTTTTCTGTGTGTTTTCACATTGCATCAGAGGCAGTAGTTCCAGTAGTGATTTAGTAGAATTAACACATCCCAAATTGCCCCAACACATTGCTAGACAGAAGAGTACAGGAGATTTTCAGCGCTTTATACTCTCCATCGAAATCAATTTTCAACACATTACATCTCGATTAGGAATCAAAAACATATCGTATCATGATCTGTGATCTAACTTGAAATACGAAATCATTAATGCAAGGTGCCTCAAAATATGGCATAATGTCTGTGGTATTTTGATTTCTGAGATTACCCAGCATCCAAAGTAACGGGCTTAAAATCGATGATGAGACAGTGACATATTTGACAGAACTAATTTAAACGGTTCGCCATTTACCAAGAATCGTCGCCAAGAGACACAGTCTCGCTCGGTGTATATCCCCGAGATCTGGTCACACTCCGGTGGGTTAGAATTACGTTTCCATGGCAACCGTTGACTAGCCGATGAAATGCCGATATGCTTAATGGCTTCCCCTTACGGCAAAAGTGTGATTTAGGTCAAAATGAAAACGAGGCTTAAAGGTCAAGTGTCAAGCGGGCCTTGTGCGATGTAAAATATTGATGATAAAATTAACGAAGAACGTTGACGTTTTTATGTGTCGTAATTGTACTACATAGACGAATTAGAATTCACGGTGTTTGCATTGAAAGTGATATGCTTGTCTTCAACCTTACACAATTCAATATACTTGGGCGTCGATTTTAACCATTTATCAGGCAAGGTGACACATGAATTAATTATTTCGAGCGAACCACCCTTGTTTCGAACATTTTCAATCCGACTGATATGTTTTCACACAGACTGACAACTATAGGTACTGCATCATGTATTTTTAAGTCCCTAAGCCTAGTAATATTTCCGATAATTATTATATACAGTTTCCGACGTTTTTTCTGTTTGAGATAATTCAGGACCAGTGAACAGAGACTCCATCAAAACATCATGATTCGCAAGAATATGAAGCCATTAAAATAGAAATCCCAAAGATTTTGGTCTAAGGGCAAACAATTCAAGTAAACTCATTGACTATTTTATATCTGTTCACAAGAAGAATCAGCCAGAATGTAACGTTTCCAGGTTGTTGGGTAATACAATCCCAGAACCGCAACATTTCCCCTTCTACCGAGGCCTTCTGTGATGCTAAAGCCGGATATGAAGCAGGAATAGATTTCTTCAGGTCTCTGTCAATTTGAAGAAAATATTTTGTTTCTATCAAAATTATATATATTCACTGACTAAGCGTTAATCGTGGGTCCAAACTGCGAATTGTAAACTAGCAAGACAGAAACCTACTGTAGAACAAAAATATGTTGTCATGCCTCGATGTTACAACGATAGTGGTCTAAATGTACAACCTGTGTGAATAACAAGTCCAGATTTACTGACTGGTACGTCGTTAAAGAGGTCAAAATATGTCACTTTGGTGTAGGGACCTGTGTTGTGTAGTTTGGGTCGAGGGGTGGGGTAAGATGGTTATGGGATGGGGATGGCGGTGGTAGGATTAAAAAAATGATGTGACGTGGCGCTGAGGAAACTTCTTCTAGGCAGGGGTTTACAACTCATCAACTAATGGGATATCAATGATTAGAAATTATTGATTTTTGGCTTCAGTGTTTTCAGCCTTGGCATTGAGTTAATTTTGGCTTGTATTTTTTCCCTACCCATTTATAGACAACTGGGCAATCAGATAACTAAATATAGTAGCCAGGTTTAAAAATATAATGAAAGGTGTTTTTATCCTTTTTCTGGCTACCGAATGATGTTTCCGAAAACGTTATCACAGGCACTGTGTCACCACGAAATTTGTGCCGCCGTTGAGGAATATCAGAGGTACTTTATATAACACGTTGTACATTGCTCTAGGTCAAGTTATTAACCATCAAATGAGTTTGGGTTGGTTTAAATTAAACACCATTTTAACTGTATTTCAGTTAAGTCACGTTTCGTTTTCATCAAGGGAACGCTTGAAATGATACAGATCTCATACATTTTGCATTTAGGTGAAACAAGCATTATCAGTGTGATACTAGGATTCGAACCGGAGATACAAAACACGTCTCGTCACACTCAGGGTACCTAACAGCGACTTAAAGGCCTGGGCCCCACGTAACCACGTAATTTTGAGAAACAGGGTTGTGTATTGGCAGATATCTATAAGTAAAACATTATTCGTTTGAACAAATAATAAGATAACACCATATATTTAACATCAAATGGCATCTATGTATGTTAATTGACAATGCATTTACGTGAAGTACTGTATTCCGTACCATCCATGAATTCCCACTAACTATGCTCTGTACCATAACATTTTTCGTGTAGAATTATCATCGGAATAGCCCATTATCAGACTCAGTTTTGTTGTTGGTTGTTTAACGCTGCACACAGAAATATTCCAGCTATATGGCGGCGGTCTATAAATAATGGAGTCTAGACCGGACAATCCAGTGATCAACAGCATGAGCATCCATCTACGCAACTGGGATACGATGACATGTGTCAACCAAGTCAGTAAGTCTCTCCACCCGATCCCGTTCGTCGCCTCTTACGACAAGCACGGGTTGCTGAAGATCAATTCTAACCCGGATCTTCACGGGTAATCAGAGTCTGCGTGTCATTAGTTTTTGCGATGTTCCTCTAATGCAAGTGGAAAGTCGGATGGTCTTGAGTGTAGGCTAAATAAACTTGAAACAACATTTGCAAGTACAAGGATGGCGGAAAGTGATCCTATCGGGTTCTCTAACGACTTTGTGGGAAACGTCTACGACCTGAAGAACCTCAAGCGTGCCACTTCCACCCGGAGTGATGCAAATGAAGTAGTGCTAAAAGAGGCGTTAATCCCAATCCATTGCACCGTGCCATGTTCCGGATATATGACAGTGAAAATAATCGAGTCTGGACCAGACAATACAGTGACTGCGACTGTAAGCGTCGATCTGGCATCGATTGGGATGCAATGACATGCATCCACCAAATCAACCAGCCTAGCCGATCCCGTTAGTTCCCTTTTACGATAAGCATGGGTTGCTGAAGACCAATTCTACCACAGACTTTTGCTGGGACACCCACTCATGAAGGAAACGAGTCAGAATGAACACTTCTTTCAAAAGAGACCTCGTGTTCAATCCGCAATGAAGAATGAAAGAAACTTCTACAGAGGCTGAGCATTGGCACGAACGTCAATACTAATTTGACATATACAGAGCATTTATATGCAGAAGTTGATAGAGGCAGATAGGACAACGGACGTTGTGTAAAGTAATAAAAGAAAAACATCAGAGATTTAAATATCGCTTGCGTTTTCGTAAGCAAATATTCGAAGATGAATTCAAAAAGAACTCAGAGGCGTTTTTATTTGCCGGCTTCAACCACACTGAAAGGATATTCACACCATTGATCCAAGCAAGGAAGAAGAACGTTACCGGACCTTGCCACTGTATTAAAGTATCTAACGAAAGGGCAGATCCTAACATGCAAGTGGAGTCTAAGAATCAATACCTCCGCACAAGAGTAATCACAGGCTATACCTAAACCTACACAGGAAGCAGCGGCCTCGTATGCCATCTCTTGGCACCAACCACTTTACTTGTAACTTAGTATCTAGTGATGGCGACCTGGAACCCTGCAGATACTGTTGATATTCCATTAACAGGGAACCTGACAGAGACTTGAATGGATACAAGCCCCATTTAGATATGAATGTGTTTTATGATTTTGGTAAAATTGTGAAGTGATGTGTGCAAGAAACGATGTTCTTTTGATACCAAAATTATGTTCCGTGTGTCGTAAAATGTAAAATGCAGATTGGAGTTGAAACAACACTGTGATAATAATGAAATAATAATAGATCACACACACCCGCTCTTCCAACAATCACTTTATTTCTAAAGTATATTTATTAACGATAAAGGGATGTACAACATGAAGGCCCCTGAGGGCAGATTTGCATTTTGAACACAAAGTCATATATTTGTGTGAGGATTCTTTCGTGAACCATGTCAAGGCCCACGATGACAACAAGTCATGCCACAATTTCCAAACAAGCCAAGGATGTGGGACATAATCGCAGTGTCAATGTTGATTCTGTTGATGGTTCTGTACTGCCAAACACGCCACAGTAAGTGCCATATCAAATCGACACAGCCTGACTGTAGCAAGTTAGTCTCCTTGAACACCCACCACATCCAGTTTATGTGTTGAGAAAAAGAACGACCTCCAGCTTCCTTCGCTTGGATGAAGTCGGCAGGCCTGAAAAGTGAAAAAGAAGGCTTTCTCTTTGCGATTCAGGACTAGTCACTCCCCACTCCAAACCGCCATTGTGTGACTTGTGGATCAGAATGTACATACGAATAGCAGATCATGCAATGAATTCAATGAGGCTGTCAGTGGATGCCAAGCTTTTCCTTATACGCAGTATCACCAGCATAATATCCTGGATCGAAACGTGTATAACTGTCTCACCATCATTGTCGTTTTGACTCACAGGTTCATCCACGGTACGACCCAGAATATGAAGAGGGCGTCATGGAAAGCCCAGTGGCTAAAGCGTTCGCTCGTCACGTTGAAGGCCCGGGTTCGATTCCTCATATGTGTACAATGTGTGAAGCCCATTTCTGGTGTCCCCCGCCGTGATATTGCTAGAATATTGCTAAAAGCGGCGTAAAACTAAACTCACTCACTCACTCATCATCTGGATAACTGCATTCAATACATACAAATGCACTCAATACATAGTAGTCTGGAACTACAGTGATGTGTGACAGGACACGGTGTTTCTACACACAGTATAGCTGTGCAAGCTGTTACAGTGGTCAAACTCTTCGTCACTAACTCACGGATGCCAATAGTATCTATTGATTCAATTAAAGGGAACTCCTACTTTACACGGACTGGGGCCAGAGGTTTGTAGGGTATGGCCGTAAAGCCATCCCACATTCGAAGGCGGGGGAATATACTCAGTAGTGAAAACTCATTACCGTTTGTTATCTGGTGCTGGACAGACACGTGTCTTCGTGTTCCACTGACAGGAGTGGGCATCACGTCTGTGTTGACTGTGACCCGAATACCACCTGCCGTATGCACAGTAGTCAATGCTGGTGTCAGAGCCGGGGGCCATTTGACAAGACCATCGACAATCTTATCGGGAAATGCCTGTTTTTCAGCATACACTTGGCTGAAGTGTATTGCATTTTAAACAGATGCCTAGATGCTGACCACATTTCTCATACCAAGCAGGTTTTTGCGAATGCACTTATCTTTTTAACAGAAACATGACATTACCCTTACGCTTTTTTATTGGGATCCCGTTGTAACCTTTATGGGCTTGTTTGGTGTGACCGATAGATTTGATCCGACACAACATTATGTTTCATGTATTGAACCTGACCGTGTACAAGAAGTGTGCACACCTTGGTATGAGGAGGTATGACATAGTGCATGATGCTTTTACATGCCATAGTGTCGACGTTTTGCATGATATAGTACATGCTCCTTGCATGACCTACAGTAGAGAGTTTGCATGACAGTGTGGAATGACTGAAAGACGTAGTGTCATGACATAGAGATTGCATGACATAGTGGACGGCCGGAATGGTGCAGTGTGTCGTTTCCTCATGACATGGTGATTGCATGACAAAGTGGACTGTTTCCAGAGTGCAGTGTGTGTTGGCCTCATGGCTTAGAGATTGCATGACATAGTGGACTGCTGGAATGGTGCAGTGTGTGGTGCCCTCATGATAGTGTGATTGCATGACATAGTGGGCGGCTTGAATAGTGCAGTGTGTGGTGTCCTCATGACATAGTGATTGCAAGAGCTAGTGACATGGTGATTGCATGACATAGTGGACGGCTTGAATGCTGCAGTGTGTGGTGTCCTTATGACATAGAGATTGCATGACATAGTGGACGGCTTGAATGGTGCAATGTGTGGTGTCCTCATGACATAATGATTGCATGGCATAGTGGGCGGCTTGAATGGTGCAGTGTGTGGTGTCCTCATGACATAGAGATTGCACGACATAGTGGACGGCTTGAATGGTGCAGTGTGTGATATCCTCATGACATAGTGATTGCAGGAGGTAGTGACATGGTGATTGCATGACATAGTGGACGGCCTGAATGGTGCAGTGTGTGATGTCCTCATGACATAGTGATTGCAGGAGCTAGTGACATGGTGATTGCACGACATAGTGGACGGCTTGAATGGTGCAATGTGTGGTGTCCTCATGACATAGTGATTGCATGACATAGTGGACGGCTTGAATGGTGCATTGTGTGGTGTCGTCATGACACAGTGATTGCATGACATAGTGGACGGCTTGAATGGTGCAGTGTGTGGTGTCGTCATGACACAGTGATTGCATGACATAGTGTTCTGTTTGCAATGTTACCTATTGTGAGTGGCCCGTGTATGATATAATGTCTAAATGTACTAAAATGAGTAGTCAGTGCATGTTGTAAACGGCCGCTGTAGTGGGCAGTATATATATTTATGCTATCGTGTATAGAACCTGTTTCATGTAATGTGTGGGACTAAGTGTATAGTAAGTTGTGACTGTATTATGTAGCTTTAAGTGTGGGTATGCTATACCGTGTAGAACCTGGGAATGTAGAATGGTATAATGTGTTGTGCTTGTATATTAAAGTGTATGTACTCGTATGATATTATGCACCACGTTTATGCTAAATCTTGTAGTGCCTTTTAGTACCTGTAAAATATAACATGTACTGCTAATAATGTGTAGTACTATGCTTCTAATGTGTAGTACTTGACAATGTATGTTTTAGTGTGTATTTGTATAACAGAATGTGTTTTAAGCAGGGATTGTATGCTATAGTTCGAAGAACGTGTATGCTATCGTGTTCATGTGTATGAGACAATGTATGAACGTATATGCTTCAGTGTGTTGTACATGCACTTGTTTGAGGATCTTATAGTTGTGATTATATGATGTTAATATACAGCTATACTGTTAATATGTATAACCTTTACCAACATATTACCGTTGTACCTACATAGTGTGACACAGGGTGATATCTACTAATACTGTACCTTCATGGCGTGTTACAAATATAAAATATAAAGTTACAAATATCCGAGGCTTGTCGGGGATATTTTTACTTTTATCAACGAGCGTTGATATATTGGATATCTGGAGACACAAGGGTGAGATTCTATTTATCATCAAAAATCACTCTTCATTAGTTTTCAATGAAAAATGTACATCTCTGAACACGGTACTGCCATTAGACTTGGAGTGCAGCGATGTCATAGCATTGTGACGTCATCAGTTTTTGCCGTCATAGCATTGTGAGTCATGTAAATGAGGATGTCAGGGCATTGTACAAAATCTACTGTCAAAACGATATCTCCTCACACAAGCAATATCTCCTGTGGAACACAGTTTTGGATGAAAAAAGATGATATATATTAACACTTCATCTTCACAGCGTGATACAGGATGGTGCATATTATCACCGTACCTACATATTGTGATACAATATGATATATATTAACAGTGTACCTACAAGGCGTGATACAGGATGGTATATATTAACAGTGTACCTACATGGCGTGATACGGGATGGTATATATTAACAGTGTACCTACATAGCGTGATACAGGATGGTATATATTAACAGTGTACCTACAAGGCGTGATACAGGATGGTATATATTAACAGTGTACCTACATGGCGTAATACAGGATGGTATATATTAACAGTGTACCTACATGGCGTGATACGGGATGGTATATATTTACAGTGCACCTACATGGCGTGATACAGGATGGTATATATTTACAGTGTACCTACATGGCGTGATACAGGATGGTATATATTAACAGTGTACCTACATGGCGTGATACAGGATGATATATATTAACAGTGTACCTACATGGCGTGATACAGGATGATATATATTAACAATGTACCTACATGGCGTGATACAGGATGGTATATATTAACAGTGTACCTACATGGCGTGATACAGGATGGTATATATTAACAGTGTACCTACATAGTGTGAAACAAGGTGGTGTATGTTAACACTGTACCTGCATAGGTTGATGCAGGATGGTACATATTATCACTGTACCTACATAGTGTGATACAAAGTGATATATAACACTGTACCTACCTGATGTGATTCATTAAGATATACCGACAATAGTGTCAGATATCTTACACTTTACCCCATACATGGATAAAATGGGTCATAGTGCATAAATGCAACTGTGGGATCAATTGTACAGTAGTACAGTTTGTAACTGTACACAGGTCATCGAAATAGGCCTTTCCTCCAATGTCCTTGGTCAGGTCACGAGGAATCAGCAGCTGACGTTTGGCGAATGTTTCGACATGCAGCATCCTGCTAAAAGTCTCGCATTTCGAATTAACCCTCATATTCAATACTGTTAACGTGTCCGGGTTAACGAGGTATGTTTCCTGGGTATAGTTCTGTATGGTAATTTGGTATTTGGATATATTGGTATGCTCGTAAGCAAAATTGTAGTTTTAGTCTTGTCAAAATAACTTCCGAGTTTATGATTATGTATGACTATCTCTATCGGACAAACACACATGTTTCCATCCTGTTTCAGCACATATACCTTTGGTTACTTATCCATTTTAGAGTAATATTAGAGTATAGCACTTCAAGGAAATCCCGAAATGAAACTTATGTCAGACGTGTATGTGACACCCCCACCCCTCTCCACCCCACACACACACCCAAGCACACAAACACACACGCACTCACGCACGCACACACACAAACACACATCACCATCAGCAGCAGCACCACCACTACGTCAAACCCGCACACAAACACTAAAGGCAGGCACGCACGCACGCACGCACACACACACACATACACACACCACCACCCTGGAAATACATATATTGTGTAAGTTTACTTTGGTAATATTATAATACAAAAATGATATTAGCTTAGACTGACTGACTGAGTATGATTTTACGCCGTTTTTAGCAATATTCCAGCAATATCACGGCGGGGAACACCAGCAATGGGCGATAATAGCTTAGAAACTATACTAGTTATAACATGACAGAGATGGTTTCCGAATACACAATGCCTGTCGGGGATGTAGAAAATACTGAAGGTTATAGGTTTAAAAATATTCCATGGATTTGAATTAAAACAACCTGTAGATTATACTAGCTAAAACGTTAATTTTTGCGTATATAAAACCGTATCCATGAAGCATTGCCAATCATTCATAGCAATTTATTCCGTCAAAAGTCGTCGATTCACTTTAATCATGCTGAGAAATGATTTCAACATTGGTTTTCAGGATGCGACCTCTTAAATCGTGACATGCAAATGAGTAAACGGGACAATTAATGCAGAGGGTATAAAGCTTGTTGAATTATTGCACTTGTAAAATCTGTTTGACACGATAATAATTTTTTTCAAAGGGCAGTGGCTATCTGTTTTGTTTCTTTTACAGAAAGCGTAAATGTTTAATTACTCGCATGATTGAAAATATTACGTCGTGAACAACAAATCTTAATTTTCTATATTTAATAACAAATAAGCCACTTGAAAGCCCCAGCACGCTTTATAACCAATTGCTTTAAATACTTTCGTTTGAACTTAAATTCCTTCAATAAAAGCATGATTCGCCTTAATGAGAACAAACACTTGAAGTCAAACATAGGAAAATTAAACAAACATTTTTTCCATGTTCGTGGAATTCTCATAATTCCTGACGTCGACAGTCATCAATAACGACCAAAGAATCATTACGACCCAAACGCGCCTGTGACGAACTGGCTGATAACGTTAACTGAATCTTTTATTTTGATTCCAAGAGAAATCGTGAAAAAAAACCCATCGTGTAAAATCAAAATGGTCTTCAATTATTTCAGTCCCTTATTATGACCTAGAGTGTGCCTAAATAGCCCCAAACGTGCTAAGGGTCTCACTGCCCATATTAGGAACAGTAGAGAGCGATATCTCTCTTTGCCTCTGGTTATCTAAGCTAATAAGCTATATAATGGTTTGCCTTGGGGAATGGTGGTAATATTCATCAGCAGTTTGATTGGAAGCGCATGGTTAGATGGAAACAAGATTGAACAATATAAAAATTCAGTGCGTGCGAATTGTCGTTGAGAGTATATAGTGTAATGCTGATATTCATCCATTAGTTATTAACCACACAATGTTTATGCCATTTGTTACGTTTGGAGATGACATTAAAGACTTTATTATCATGAGGGTATGATACCACAAAGACTGGGTGAGAATTGTTTTTAACTATTTTCCAGCGCTACTACCAAGAATGTCCAGTTCATATGGGGAATCGAACGCGGTCTTCGACGTGATGAGTGAATGCTTTAACCACTAGGCTACCCTTTCGTCCCTGGTTCCATAGCATTCATCTACGCGAATAAGCAACTACGTAACTGCTTATTATGCGTTACAAATGATATTGAACTTACTATGCTTTGGGTGATACGAAGACCCAGGTCCTATTATGGACAAGGATCAAAACTGAGCCAAATACAGGATTCGAAACCATGAGTGTGGAAGCTTACCTATTTGGCCTCTAGTCAGGCAGGAAACAGGTACAGTGGTACAACCTGTGATTGAGCAACAACAAAACGTACAGCATGATCGTTCTTGCGCATGACCTTGACTCTGCTTCTTCACGGATCGAACATTAGAAACATCTTTAAGACCTAGCTAAGTAGGACAGTTTGTAACAATGATCCATCTGTTGGATGTTGATTTCCTCTGTGTGAAGAAGCATTACATGAAAATAATAGGTATGTGTAGTTTTCTCTTTTATTGTACAAAATTGGACATACAAAAGTTTTTGACTTTTGTACAGACAGAACAGAAAACTTGTGCGACCCTATATGAGAACAAAACATGACTTAGTTTCCCAAAAAGCGCTCAGCAAAATTAAACAACATTTGTGAGCAGTTGTGATATCTAGTACACATTCGACCAAAACATTATACTTCTCTTCATATTAAACATTATACATATGAACACGAAACCGATACATCCCTTTATTTGGAAAATCAAAAAGAAAAAAAGAAATCCAATGATGATATTGGCATACCGACACGGGGTGCGGCGCCATCTTGAAGGGTCGACCTTGACCCTGACCTTCACCTTGACCTGCCACAAGGTCAACCTGCTTTTCCCAGCTCGTGGCCTGATACTGACCTTATCCGCGTGCTCTCTGGTGGCAGTCCCAGAGTACATGTTCCGCCACTCGATGTTATCGCTTTGTCGTGGGCGCATACACATCCGGTCTCGTTGGAGGGACCAGACACACTACCGTCAACAGGCTTTGTCCTGGCGCAGACGACAAACACACTCTATGAATATCATATTCCACAACATTAGGTTTGCCGTCTTGGAAAACCACAATGTATTCACGTCCATCTCTTCCCAAAATGCCTACGGCACTCACTCCCAAATACACCAGGTCCCGTATACCGAGACGTAACACATCAAATCCAACAAAACAGATATTGATACCTCTCTACAATTGACATGAGCCTGTGCTGTTGCAAGGTGAAATCCATCACACTGGAGTTGTCCTCCTTACAATATCAATAGAGGGCGCTGCAGCGGCCTCCTTCTGCGCATGCTGGGCATGAGCGTGCATTTCCGCTGTTGTGGATATAGTATTTCTAGATACATCCCTTTGAAATGTGTAGTTCGACAATTCATGAGACGTATCGGAGATTGGCGTATAGGTGAAGTAGCTTTCGGAGCGACTTACTGAAGGATCTCGAGATCGGTCTCGCGACTGAGACCGGTCGCGGGACTGCGACCGAGGTCGTCTATACCGCCAGTTGTTCGCTCTATTGTCGTTTGTTTCAGTTTTCAATGCTTGTTGTAGCTTTTTCCTTTGTGATTGTTTGTGTTTAGTAATATATAGGTACACTGAAAACACGCCTGATAACTCAGTTAACACGAACGAGCCGACTGCCATGATGAAGGATGATCCATAATAGTATTTAAACTTAGGCTCTTCTATACTGGCCCGGGGCTTATTGCCTACCTCCTCCGTGATGCTGCCGATGTAGAGGATGATCCCGACGAGGGTGCAGAGGCCTGGAAATATGATAAATAAGATTTTTCTATGCAAGTTCAGTAAAATAGAATAAAAGTTTTCTATTCGAGTTCATGTATTTGACAAATATTTTCTTGACATATAACATTGATAAGGATATTCACTGAATGCCTTCAAATGCATGTTAGAGCAACACTTACACATATGGCTTCATTTTAAACCTTTTTTAACGGATGTATATTCCAAACAAGGGTTAAGGTGTCCAAATGAAAATAAACATATAAATAAAGAGTTTTGTTGATGTGTCGTAACATTTGTAGGACAGTTGAACAAAATTACAGGGACACATATTTTGGTTTTGAAACATTGATGCTGACATAGCTTCTTTTACTGACGTGCTTTGATTTGTATTCATAATTAACATAACATATCCATTCAACCTTATATTAGTAACACAGCCTACGATATGGCGAGATTTGGTGAATTCCGTAGGACAGTCAGTATTGCACGGCTGCCGGATCTACATTTTCAGTACTTGAAGTATTCGGATCCTGTCGTAAACATCCACATTTAGACTGCCACATAATCTAGGTCTGACTGAACAACGACCGAACCTCTTGACGCCAACGTGTTTGCAAATTGAACTTTTCCTTGAACTAACTTTTAAAAACATTTGAGAGTCGGAGGGATCTCTGAAGAGTGTCCAAAAAATATTCTTTGGGACATTGAAGTTATTAAATGAAAGTTGTATTGTAACAAATATTATTCTGGGTTTTTTTCTTTAGTGATAGGGAACCGGACACTTGATTGATGGCGTCAGGCGGAGGAATACGATCTCACGTATACATGTGAGATACGTCCCTTACCTGCTACGTCCCCGAGTCACACTAACCTCAGTACGTGAAAACATCAATAGTGACGTTTAGGGTTAAACTAAAACTGTGTCAGGAAAAGGGCATGTAATAATAATCGAAGGCCGAGTTGTTTGTTCTACCATGACAGCCAAAGTCCAAATGCTCTATTATGACGTTCTATATACGCTTTACACGTGGTTGTTCTTTAAGTCTATTACGTTAGGATCGCGAACAGGCATACAAAGGCATACATTTCATTTTATATGACAACAACGGTTCGAAAATCGTCATGTTTGTTAATCCGGGCGATTTATAATTATATCCCGCATGTTAAGTATGCATCTTCTAGCGTATGTGTGACACTCTTTTGATAGAATACGCTAATCTCGATTGCTTTACGATTATTCCCTGAAATTTAATACCCCGTTTCTATTCGGAAGTTACCCAAACATGCGTATAAAAATATTATGCCTTTTTTCTGAAATCTATTCTGTGTTTAGTCAGTGGGTAAAGGAGCTCAATCGTACTTTTGTATTAATAATTCTTCGCCATTGTTTAGACTCTGATTATGTCGAATTCAGGATGCTCTCAGTAGCATATGCCAACGGTTGTACGTTATAATAATGGTTTGTATTTGAAGCGATACGCGGTATAGAAACTATTGAACATTATCACAAATGGTCAGCATTTCAACGATTAAAATCTAAGCATCTAAGTCAGTTCTTGTGGAAAGGGCCAGAAAGTAGGTAGTTGTAGAACTCGAATGAACACAACCTGCTTTGGCAATCATACTTTCAACACATTTGAACGTCATACCCTTCTCTCATGAAACCGCTTCAATATACATTGTACCGCGTACGCCTTCGTTCATTATATCCAGTCAAACCTGACTAGCACCTGTCTAAACCTTTGCGCGTGGGATGATGATGAATAAACATGAAGATAAAAAATACGGTCGAAAGCACAAAACAAATTGAAAACACCCTCAGACGAAAACTCAATAACGCAGTCGATCTCGTTCAGCGTAGACTACCAAAAGACCTGGAAATCGACATAGAAAAATTGCTTGGAAAATTATTTGTCAGTCACCGTTAAGCTCTCTACTGTTATCATGACAACGGTGCTGCGCTGGCCAATAGCAGATTAGATGCGAATGCAGTCGGCATTCAGCTGCTTCTCGTTCTCAGTATACACTGGCTTTTGATCTTTGCCGACATACTGACCACAATGAGTAAGTAGTGACCACGGACGGACCTTTATGACATTCGTGTAATTACTCTGTCGCTATCACAACACACGTGTCAGGGGTATTTGTTATAAGGGTGATTTATCATCGTGTTAACGTACGGTGTAATACTACAAGACAAACCACGGTGGATACACGTATTGCACCACTCATGAAACGTGTCAATAGTAATATTGGTTGTCATAAGGCTTTTTACTTTGTTTCATAATATCAAAGAAACCAAATATTTATCAACGATGATTATTTTGCTGTTTTTCAGGTTTGAAATACATGTATATTGTTCTGAAATAAATGTCAAAACATTTGTTTGCTCAAGGAAATGTGTGCGTTTGAACAGATCCAGTATTTCAGAAAAAATACAAAAAGTAGTTTGCGGAATTATTCATATAGTGGTAGAGAAGAACATGGTTTATACCATTTACACTGGAGGAAACATCATATTATAAACCACATATCAAATCAAATAACATTTATCAATTTGTCTGAGAGGTCAATGGTTCACAATACGTTGAGATATATAAAACACATATAACGTCTCGCCAGACACTGTTGTTGAAAAAGAAGAATAGATTCCAAGTATTTGAAATTTGGAATAACCGAGAAGGGATATTTTTGTGAATCACTGACATGCATGAAGCCAAAGATACACGCAATACCCCAATCCAAATATTCAACACCCCAAAAAAGTACTAAGTTACTTCGAAAGTGTAATCCCCAAAATAACATGTACTCGCAACATGTCGTTAACTTGAAATCGGTTACCGCGATGTACAGTTCAAGACGAAGCAATTGTATATTATGAGCAGATCCCTCAACCATCCACACTCATCGTGTCCTCGATAAATCGAAATAATCCATACGGTCTTACAGTTTATGTCAAATATCTAACTTCCCATGCAAAGTAGGCTCAAGAATGATAGCCGAGCAGATGTTAATGCCAGAAGAACGTAGTTAATGCCCTGTATCTTCCGGGCTATGCATTTAATTCGCTTTAGTAATGTATGTTGGCTTTCTTTATGCCAACGGCGTGGACTCGATAGAACCCCTTGGGATCTCTTTAAGGAGAAACTGTCATATATTGACGTTCATCTCGGATCCAAATAAAGACCAAAAATATTTATAAATGCTAGGATAACTCATTCTTTGTCCAGACAGTGTTTAGTCTATATTTGCATTTATTTGTCATACAACCCAGTTCAATTTCAGGACACGGATGATACATCGGTATTCATGGCATTTTATGATGGTCATTTGCATCTGGGCTGAAAGGATGGATGGGATTTAACACATGATTGTTGTAAACATGGTACCTCTTTTGAACTTTATATTTATTATCGTTTGCAAAATATAGATACACTAAGTAATTACATATTGTGAAAAAATCCATGTAGGTGATATAGTTTAAATCCCTGTAATATCTCACCGGTATGATTGGTAATGATTTGGTAATTTACGAGTACATCGTGTGTGAGGGTGCCTTCAAACATTCGAGATATGATCCAACTATAATAATTAACTTAACCGTTCCGTTTGACTCCTGCAATTACCTTTAGAATCGTTCCTTGTCATGGGCTGGGGTTACCATACCATCGAATATGGCATAGTACCATTGTATTTTCTACGTAAAACCTTTCGTGATAAACAATGGTTATAGAAACAACGGTTCGAGCAAAAAGTGTTGCTAGGTAACAAGTTTCCGATTTAAATAATTCTATTATATTATCGATTATGACAATGATTTGCTAACGAAGGCAAGAAATATGTCATCATCACAAAGTTGTAATTTTGATAATCCCTTGTATTGTATTTGTAGTATATTCGTTATGATGTAAAAATGCATATATCAAAATACAGATCTTACCTTTATAACATAAAATTATTGATGACATACATGAGCACAGTGATATTTGAACCATGAAATATATAGTCCTTATGAAGAGCATGAAATATATAAAATATGCATATGTCCCTATGCATCAATTATACTTGAAGACACAAATCCTTGTTCCTTTCAACAAAGGATTGTAATATTCATTTCATGTAATAGAACACAAATACAAGGAACTTATTCAACATACAACACAAATTACTTACCCGCTAAAACAAATAGAATTCCACATACGAATGTTAAAATTTTTCTGCCCGAATTACAATGTCCGACAAAACACATTATTCCTCCGATCAGTAGAATTAAGAGGCTGACAAGGGGGAACATCGTCGCCCGCCGTATGTTTACTGAAAATGAAATAAAAAAAGAAAATAAATCATTAGAATAAAGCCAAAGAAGCAGTGAAGATATTCTAGGCAAAATGATTATACATAAACACAGGCAAACACTTTTTATGTAAACGTAAACAACACGTGTGTATGTATATTTTTCTTATGAAACATGATTATTCTCAATGCAAATATGCTCAAAGAAAGTGTAAATCAAATTCAGAATTACAGTTTCACTTTTACTGCATTGTTCAAACTCCTGAATGAAATCAAAACAGCATTATTGCATTTACTCAAAAAGTCGAAATGTTGTATGAATAAAAGGCAATTCTCGTATTAATGCATAGATCGTTATTAAATTCTTCCGACAACTGGTTTATAATAGCCACAGTGAATCGCAAGCCGGGATGCTGTTCCGAGTGATAAAGGTCGTAATAGGGTTCTTCTACTCTCGGGGTCTGCCTGAATTAGCCGAGGCCTTGTGACGGAAACTCACTGCACATTTCCCATTCAGAAATCAGGCATAATCAGGCATAGGGAAGTGCATGCGTCCAGGCACTTCTCTGTTCAATCAGTAAGAACAGTCCCCAGCTAATTCTTCTGAATGATGTACTGCGCTCTTTATAAAATTATTATCTTTTCGACTCCAGTTCAACTCACTTATTCCCCGGAGAGTTTATGATTGATCTTATGTCCATGGGCACGAATTGTGCGTGCAAGATGGTGAAATAAGAACGTCAGTAAAGACGGAGAGAATTATTTTCCTGATTGCCAGTATTTGTAGTAGGAAGGATGGCATAAATACAACGGTTTTATTTCTTACACTCTTTAAATGCATCAGATACTTAAGGCGTCAATACCTTTGGTAGATTCACCAAACAAATTATGTAACGCAAGCAAATATATTGTGCGGAGCCATCTTGGATAACTTTATTGATGCCACCGACGCTCGTGTTTAGAGAGGCTTTATACATGAATAAATATTCGATCTTAGATTGATTTAATATTCCTGAAAACTGAAAATTTTAAGTATAAGTTGTTGTTTTGAAAAGGCTATGGTAGTGCAAATGATGACATATCATGATATTTGATTTTAGTATAGTTAACCGGAGCAAGGTCATCTTGACCTGGGCTATATGTTCGATTGCTGTGTAATAGGATTCCAAATGCTTGATTCCAAAAGGCACTAAAGGACTATCCAGTTTTGGCTCTAATGAGTAGGCAGTGGGAGAAGATGTTGTTAAGGAATAGTTTGTTGACACACCTTTGTCATACAAATTCTAGGATTCTCCCAAAGTTAGTTTTAACTGTTCAACATTTCATCATTTAACACTAATACTAATAATTATGCAATACCAATGTTACATTTTTATCAATTGTTACACAATGTAACATACTGTTATATTCATGTATTACTGTATTGCAACTGCGCGGAGTTTATAAATATATAAGGACATATTTGCTCATAATTATATTTAAATATAAACTTTATCATTATTTTTTGAAAATATTCCTGCACTATTAAGAATAAATATTTATCAAGGGGAAATGTTACATCTCGCTTTTGCCACGGACAAGAAAGACGATAGTCCCAATTTGCGCACATATACGAACTAATACATAAGACATGTTTACATGCCACGGTAAAAGTAAACAAAATGTCAATGGAAGTACAATTATTTATGATGTCCTGGGTGTCGTTGTACAAAACAACCTTAGCGCTAAGGCTACCTTAAGCCTATGTTAAGGAATGGGAGTTACGGTCACCTTAGAGCTAAGATCACTTTGTACAACGGCACCCAGGAGTATAGGACTCCACTCTTCGACATATGTACGTACGATTTACCTTTGTATCAGTAGAACGATAATTGACCTCCCCACGTACAGCTTTGTTGGAAACGAATGCATCAAATAAAATACCAATTATCGTTTTCATTCATACTCACTTTACCTTGAAATCCTGCAATTACATGTGCAATCCGATTTTAACTATGCTACAAATTGTTGGAATATCATTCTATAAACACATAAATGGAAAGAATAATTGCACATAAAATGATTTGAGCCAACGACAACACTATTTATTGGAATGCTAATCTTCAATAGATAATTTTGCTGTTATTAACCATAACACACTGTTTGTCAGTATTAATGTATATACGATGTGCATGTCTTATCAATACAGTAGTATTCAAACAATATTTTGATAGTGCTGATTATTTCAAATAATGTTAGAATAGTACCTTAGTTTAGTTCATGACTAACACTATGATAATGCTCTAAAATGACAAGGTGTTTGCAACAACAGGACAGTAAGGCTGTATTCCTACAATGCATAAATGCATGTACTAGTGCAAGCCAGAAGGAACCTTGCAGATCCTGCTTTCTCGTTGCCAACATCTTGTCGTCTTAATGGGAATTTGTCACAAGCAGTTACTCTTTGTCCTCTCCAACACAGTCTCCTCGTTAAATTAGTGCACTTCTATCGATCTGTATAGTCTTTTTCCGCGATGACCCTACAATTATACCCTGTTTCTGAAATGTTTGACAGCTGTGACGGACAAGGAAATTGTGGTATGGTAATTAGAGAGAAATCTGCTTTGTAATTATACTGAAGGCTGGGGGTGTCTTGTCGCGCAGGTTTTGCATTAGACGTCGTTCATTATAATAACGCTTTGTGCATCTTAAGTGCCTGTATCGATCTAAAGCCCTTTCCAGATTTGCTTGACCTGGATAGCGCGTCTGTCTTTTAAGTACACTTTACTTAGATAATGATGAAAGCCAAAAGACTCACGGGAGCTTCAGATCTAACAAATGGTTTCACATTCAGCTGACCTGAATAATTGTCTACTTATAAACATACATTTACCGAGTGGTTAGAAAACGAACACAGATATTAGGAATATTAAGCCGTTGATTCATATATGTTGGATATGTGTTCAAATGTATATACGGAGATTACTCAGCCGAACGTAATGCTGTTATTATCAAATAGGAATCATATTCGTTGATTTATGGTAGTAAGCTATTAGGCCTTTTGAAAGGTTACTTCAAGCTTTTTTCACATGGTATTGCAATGGCTTTTAGGCTCAATGCTTCTATTGTCACCCAACCTATTCCTGTCCAAGGAAATGTAAGCCGTTCGTAAGACATGTCCATTTCTAAACTAACTCTTTTATGTTTGGTTGGAGGAGAAACTGTGGCAATCATACTTTAGGATTGTCATAAGAAATTGTGACGTGGCCTTAGTGTCAAGGACATTTTTAATAATAATAATTCAGAGAATAGTTGTGTTTTTAAGTAATTGCTTTCAATAGCCACGTCCACGGAGAAACTGATGATACAGCAAAAACTTCAAGATTCACTGAATACATGTATTATCATTTCATGTTTATATTCCATTCTAGTTTATAAAACGAATTAAAATTTGCAATTATAGTTCGTAAAATGAATTGAATTTCGCTAAAGGTCAAATGGAGAATTTTAAACCACATGATTCGATTGATTGAATCTACTTAGGCTCATATGATCTATGCTATGTCAAGACTTCACGTTTAAACCAGTGATTGACACCACGAGCATCGATCGACGCGATCAGGTTCAAGGACACGCAACCCGTGACGGTCCCGGGTTAGAATTTTTCTTCAGTAACCCATGCTTGTCGTAAAAGGTGACTATGCTTGTCGTAAGAGGCGACTAACGGCATCGGATGGTTAGGCTCGCTGACTTGGTTGAGACATGCCATCGGTTCCTAATTGAGCAGATCGATGCTCATGCTGTTGATCACTGGATTGTCTGGTCCAG